>JANHFL010001634.1:127291-142155 GCA_032468155.1 Oxyrhabdium leporinum | reverse complement strand
AGGAAGGAAGGAAGGAAGGAAGGAAGGAAGGAAGGAAGGAAGGAAGGAAGGAAGGAAGGAAGGAAGGAAGGAAATCTCCAAGCCAATATTGTGGCAACTGGGAAGAGCATTCATGATGAAGAGAATATTCTGGTACAGCAACTGCGTTGTCAACTGTACACCTAATCAGAATTTTTTAGTATGGCTTTCAAGCCAGCTCTGGATTAATTCAGTAGACATGATATCCAGCCCATATTTAATTAGCTTACTAATTAGAAAACTACAGGCATTTTATCAACGCTTTGTTGAAGTCAATATATTCCATCCATTCCTATTTCCATGTTATTTAAGAAGTAACCAATTAGAAAAATTGTTTGGTGAGTTTTATTTTTGATAAATCCAGTAGTCAGTACTAAATGGCATGACTATTAATAATGATCACTAGATTATTAGAGCTGTGGTGGCGCAGTGGTTGGAATGCAGTACTGCAGGATACTTCTGCTGCCTGCTGGCTGCCTGCAGTTCAGCAGTTCGATTCTCACCAGGCTCAAGATTGATTTAGCCTTCCATCCTTCTTCTCAGGTCGGTACAATAAGGGCCCAGATTGTTGGTGGCAGTATGCTGACTCTGTAAACCACTTAGAGAAGGCTGTAAAGCACTGTGAAGCAGTATATAAGTCTAAGTGCTATAACTATTGCTATTTTGAAAGTGTGTCCTTTTAGAATCCTCCCAAATATCAAAGACAACTTGTATTTCATGATCTATTTGAACATAGAGATACCTGCCCAGTTACCTGAAGCTTGGCCCATGTTGCAGATTTCTAAAGGTACTGCTTCATCCCTCAGCAAATCTTCAGTGAAAGATTTGTATGATGTGAGCAGAAACCAGCAAATCTCTTGAAGCCACTTGCAGTTTTAACTGTGTAATGAAATACAGAAACTAATTTCAGAAAAGCAATGTAAAAGGATTACCTAAGGGGAATATTTTCCTTTCCTGTGTTAGCTTGGCTGAACTTTTTCTTATGCAAGAGCATAAGAATTGCATTTCCTACCATTGATTAACCCTAGTGAATGAAATCTCTCAGACTTGGAAACTCACACTTTATAGAACAGAATGAACTCTTATCATTTTTCACTTCAGAAATCGAGTCAAGGGTGTCCTTAAGAGGGAGTTTAAAAAAAAAAGTCTAAGATGGTGACTACAAAGTTCCACACATATCACAAAAAAGAAAAAGAAAAATGTAGAGGGGCCTTGATCATGCGGTTGCAGCCGCCATCAGTGCCTCTCTATTGAATTGCAATATCCCCATGGTCATGTGATCAAAATTCAGCCGCTTGGCAACTGACTCATATTTATGATGGTTTCAATGTCTCACTTAGCAACAGAAAGTTTGGGCTGAATTGTGGATGTAAGTTGAGGACTACCCGTACTGTATAATTCTAATAAGGTAAATTTAAGCAGGAGTATTTGATTAAACTTGCATCCTGATGATATCCACGGATCTAATCTAAGGTGTCACCATAAATTTAATCAATCAATCAATCAATCAATTAGAATAGAGCTGGAAGAGATCATGGAGGTTTTCTAGTACAACCTCCTGCTCAAGCAGGAGACCCTATATCATTTCAGATAAGTGGCTGTCCAGTCTTTTCTTAAAAACCTCCAGTGATGAAGCACCTACAACTTCTGGGGGCAAGCTGTTCCACTGGTTAATTGTCCTCACTGTTAGGAAGTTTCTCTGAATTCCAGGTTACTTCTTTCCTTGATTAGTTTCCATCCATTGTTGTTGGGTTTTTTTGTCTTGCCTTCTGGTGCTTTGGAAAATAGGTTGACCCCCCTCTTCTTTGTGTCAGCCCCTCAAATACTGGAATATTGCTATCATGCTATCCCTAGTCCTTCTTTTCTCTAGACTGACCATACCCAATTCCTGCAACCTTTCTTCATATGTTTTTGTCTCCAGGCCCTTAATCATCTTAGTTGTTCTTCTTTGCACTTTTTCCAAAATCTCAACATCTTTTTTGTAATGCAGTGACTGGTGACCAAAACTGGATGCAGTATTCGAGGTATGATCTTACTAAGGATTTATAAAGTGGTGCTATTACTTCACATGATTTTGATTCTATGCCTCTGTTTAAACAACCAAAATTAATCCTACTCTATTAAAAATTAGTGCTACTGTATTTGACAATGGCACTGAGCATGCTGCTGATACTCTGATCAAAGAGAATTGGGACGGACTTCTGTTGCTAATAAGAAATGTCTTTTTTCTTCCTTATTTTCTTTTACTATATAAAATGTCCCTATTACAATTTGTACTAAATGCTTGCTGCTTCATTGTTCATCATTATAACAGAAAAACCTCACCCACATTTTGTGATGAAAGGAGAAGGAAAGTAGTTATGGGAACTGAATTTGATTTTGAGTATGCTTATGAATTTCAGGCTCAATTGCTTCTGTCACTGTGTCTTCACAAATATGGCACAATCAAGCTGCCAAACAAAATTTGCTGCCAATATTGCTGAAAATCATTTTAAAGCAAGGAATAATTTTCAGAGTATTGTACTTTCCTACTATAAAATCTGAATGTAGAAACAAGGAAAACATAACCAACCATATGACAAATGGAATGCGATAATAAGTGTTTACTCCATCACATCCCTTTTCACATCAAAAGTGTAGGCCAGTGTATACTTGTTAATGATGCAAACAACTGTACTTCACCAAAGCTTATTGTACTGAATCTCTCTTCCTGATTTCTCTTTCTGATTAACCAATCTTCAATACTGAAAGTAAAACCAAAGAAGAGAAAAAGTAACCTCCCCAGAAAAACTAGCCTGGGGTGGTTTAAAGGGAGAACCAAAGGGCTGTGGGTCGCCATAATCTTGGCTGTGGGCTCTAGACCTCTATAAAATATGGCCACCAGATTTGTCATATATATGGGAAATAATTGTATTACTAATATTCCTTTATTTAAAATTAAACATAATTTAATTTAAAAGGTAATTAAATCAGAATTACTTTTTTCCCCCTGTCCCTGCTCATTTCTTTTTCCTAATGACATCTATTTTGGAGTGGGTCTCCAACATGCTGCTCAAAGACCAAATCTAAAACAAATTGTACAATCCTGAGCTGGACAGAAAAAATGGGAAGGAGTGAAGGATTTATATGCTTCTGTGGCTAAAAATTGTACCAATCCATTTTGTATTCATAAGACTGATCCAAAGAATTATTTTCTAAACTATTTAAGTGTGTGAGCAAATCTTACCATGACTGCAATAAAAATCTTGGAAAGTATCATATTTTTTATACTGTTAAGACTCTCCAGACCATAAGACATGCCCAGCTTTTGTGTAGGAAAATAAGAAAAAAAAATCTGCCTCTGCGTCCCAGCAATTTTCCTCCTTGCAGCAAGCAGCAAACAGCCTGATCAGCTTCAGCACAGCCTGATTTAGTATGAGCAGCTGATTGGTGGTTGGATCGGCCTCCTGGAATATCGTAGATCAGCTGTTCCAGGCTGCGGGGATTGCCGCTGCCCATCACTGCCGCCGCCACCCATCGTCACCTCCAAGTGCCCCATTTTCAGCCTCTGCGCATTCCATTTTCAGCCTCTGCGCACTCCCATTTTTGGCCTCTGCACATCCTGTTTTTTGCCCGTTCCAGGGGGCACAATTGGCAGTGATTGCGGTGGCGGCAATCCCCGCTGCCTGGAATGGGCTAAAAACAGGACATGCATAGGCCAAAAATGGGAACATGCAGAGGCTGAAAACAGAATGCACAGAGGCCAAAAATGGAGCGCACAGAGGCGGCAATGGTTGGTGGCAATCCCTGAAGCCTGGAATAGCTAATCGGCTGTATTCTGGGAGGCTGATCCAATCGCCAATCAGCTGCTCATGCTAAATCAGGCTGTGTTGAAGCTGACCAGGCTGTTTGCTGCAAGGAGGCAAATTGTTGGGAGGCAGAGGCCAAAGGGTGGGGGCCAGCAGGTGGGTGGGGCTTTGGCAACATTCACTCTATAAGACACACAGACATTTCTACCCACTTTTTGGGAGGAAAAAAGTGTGTCATAGTGCAAAAAATATGGTATTTCCTAATTGAATGAACAACTGGTGCAACAGAGAGTCTGAGGTTGTTTGCTTGGCTGCAGCCATTTCCATTGCTAAGTGATGCGATCATAAAGCATTATGTCAGGTAACCACATTGCTTAGCAATAACAACCCCCCACCCCCACTTCTACTTGGCCTCATAACCCCAAAACTGTGTGGGTTGTTAAGTGAGAAGAAGTGGGAGACCCAAACAAACAGACCAATGGGTCACAGACATTGTAGAAAGGTTTTGTAAACAGATAAACAGGTGCTCTAGAGTGCAGGTGAATGTGTGGGTTCTGGGTGGGAACAGAGAGTTCCACTGAAAGGTGCACCATAGCGTGGTCAGGGGTTTGGTGACTATGGGGGTTGGGGATGGTTGAGGATAGGTGCTAGGGAGCACAGGTAGGTGTCTGGGTGCCACTGTGAGATGGGTATGCATCACAAGCAGACACTAAAGAGTGCAACCAGGTGCAAAGGTACCATGGGGATAAGATGGGGGTGTCATGGGCAGGCACTACAGAAAGTATGCAGGTGAAAAAGCAGGGCCAGCAGAAGTGCTTCAGATATCCTGTCAGATTCCACATTAACTTTGCTTGAAGGAAGTTGGCAGGGAATGTCAGAAATTGCAATCACTCACTATAACATTATAAGGACAACCCAGGCACCTAATGCCTGGATCATGATCACATAATGCAGGAATGCTGAGACTACCCCAAGTTTGCGGACTGCTTGTTAGTCCCTCTTGTTCAGAACCTACGACTTTGAATGGTCGCTGAATGATGGCATAACTTGAGGACTACCTGCATTTGAACAGGAACAGCTTATTCAGCTGGCAGAAACCCAAATGAGGGCTTCAGCTGAATCTGGCCTGGAAACAAAACTAAGTTACTCATTGCCTTGGAATTGATCTCCCATGAAACATATGGGAAAGAATTTCGATGAGAAATACCAAGATTTGCTTCAGCAATTTAATGCTTTAGCAATAACAATAGACTTATATACCGCTTCACAGTGCTTTACAGCCCCCTCTAAGCAGTTTACAGAGTCAGCATATTGCCCCCAGCAATCTGGGTCCTCATTTTACTGACCTCAGAAGGATAGAAAGCTGAGTCAACCTTGAGCCTGGTGAGATTTGAACTGCAAAATTGCAAGCAGCCGGCAGTCAGCAGAAGTAGCCTGTAGTACTGCACTCTAACCACTGTACCACCACGGCTCAATTTAGATTGAAAAATAGCCAAGCTTAAGGGTCTGGTAGGAATGATTCAGTTTAAAGATGCTAATAAACAATTTGCAATGAATGTGGTAAAGGTTTTGAAAGAAGCAAAGATACTCAGTCTGAAGGCACTTAGTTACAGAGCCTGTATTTAGAAATAATCAACATTTTCTAAAATTCATCATAATGCTGGGCATGACCAACATATAGCAGTCTTCATGAAAAAAAATGATACAACATATATTATCACTGCTGCTGTAGTATAAGCTGCAAATTGAAACTGCTTATTGTGAGAATTTCTATTTTTATCCAGCAAAAAAACCCCAAATTCCATTATTTTAAGCTTTGTCTGCAGGTGATCATATTCTGACTTTCTCTTGGAAAATGAGAAACCTGAATGGAAACAAATAAGAAAATGCCCTTATTTCTACTTGGAAATCACTTCTGGACTTTGTGCTTAAGTGGAAAAAAAATGAAACTTTAATTTTGGGTTTTACCAACTAGATAGATAGATAGATTTGTAGTTATAGAAATGGCTAGTTTCTATTATTATGAAAAAGTAAAAAGTTGAGGGTAGATGTATGTTACTTTCTGATGGGTTTTTGGTTTTTCAAAATTTATATCCTCCAATGGAAATCACGGTATATATATATATATATATATATATTTAAGGCATAGACATTTCTGAGGTATCTACATATCAAATTAGATAACATAAAGCTGAATTTTTGTACAAGAAATACATATTTTTCCACAAAGGAAAAACTTTTATCTAGGGTCTGGGTTGGTCATGTATATATTAGTTGAAATTCAAAATCTACTAAAGGTGTAGTGATTATAATTAAAAAGCACTTAACAATTATGGTTGAATAAGAAATAAGTGACCCAGAAGGGTATTTTTATAATACTGGTGACAGTTTTAATCAAAATACTGCATTTATCAATTATTATGGTCCTTCTAAAGATATATTAAATAGATGTTTTCCACATTTCTTTACTTTCTCTGTGGATCAGATAATTATGGCTGAAAATTTCAATTATATTTTAGAGTCTTTATTTGATTGGAATTCTACTCCCCCTAAATCTAATTCATGTACATAGAAAGTATTGCAAATTTAGAAAATTAGTATTGAATTCCTCTGATATAATAACAGAGCTCTACTTCAAACAACAGTTTTACTATTTTCTCCATTAAAAGCGAAGCATATTTGGAAGATCCTGGGATAGAAGTAATATTTTGAGTTTAACTCACATGATATACTTTCATTTAGTACAACTTCAGTTTGAAAATGGCAATTAAATCAATATTTTTAAAGTGTCATGGACAAATAAGAGTATTAATATTTTAGGTCAGTTTATTGTCAATCAAGTCCTGACAAATCTGAATTATGCAAAGAGGAACTGAGATTGCCAAATGACAGCATATTCAAATAAAACATAACTTGACTTCACAATTTAGATCTAGCAAAATGTGTCTGAACTTCAAAATTACTGGGATTTGTTTGATTGCCAAATGTTAACTATATATTCAAATAAAACATATATTGATTTCAAAATTTAGAACTAGCAAATTGTGATTAAACTCCAAGCTATTAGAAGGATAATTCCAAAGGATTTTTAGCCTAATGTATTTTATTTATTTTTTATAAACTCACACATAGGTACTCTGGACAGCTGACACAACCCCATAACCATCACCACCCAGTTTATGAACTGGTTGTTGATGAATATAATGAAAAAGCTGATCAATGTTACTCAGTAAATTCAAGGATTAATGATGTGTTTAAAAACAGTTTATATGAGCCACAGTAGCACAGTGGTTAAAGTGCAGTACTGCAGGCTACTTCTGTTGACTGCTCACTGCCAGCTGACCTGCAATTTAGCAGTTCAAATCTCACCAGGCTCAAGGTTGACTTAGCCTTTGGTCCTTCTGAAGGGGTAAAATGAGGACCCAGGTTGTTGGGAGCAATATGCTGACTCTGTAAACCGCTTAGAGAGGGCTGTAAAGCACTTTGAAGCGGTATATAAGTCTAAGTGCTATTGCTATTGTTATATAGTGTATATTACCCTCCCTCCCTATAAGGTAATCTTTTAAAAATTTTACAAACTTGAATTTAACATAGCATTTCAGAAGACCAAAAATTCATAATTTGCAAGATGAACTAAATGTTAAAAAGCTCTCTTTGTATTTTAATTGAAACATATTTTGACAACAATGTATATATCAAATTTTTAAAACAAAATATTCAGCCTATATGTTGCTATATTGGGAGAGCATAGGATAGTGCATAGTGGAAGTAAATATGAATTTGGTACCTTAACAAACGGTATCAATAATATTGTCCTATTAGGAAGTATCGAATATACAATAACACCTTTTTATTTTACTCCATAGGAGTTGATCAGAGAATATCTGGAAATCCACAGATCACTGTTTGACTAACACTAATAGTTACAGTTCATTAGTAATTCTGATGGAAAAAATTATGTTAACAGTAAGCAAATTGAGATTAATCCACTCTTCCCCCATTTAAGTTATCTTCACTAAAATGTTTCTAAAAGAAAATATGTCCAGGCAATTCTATATACATTTCTACACATTTAAATTTTAATCCACATGCTGCTCATAAAGCAGTGTGAAGATATATATCCTAAATAATTTCTTACTCCAGATACTTAGCCTTCACAAATAAGATCTCTTATTTATTAATAGAACCTATCCCTGTATTCCAGGTGTTAAGGTTGAACAATGTTTAGAACAGGTAGCCCTCAATTTATGAGTGTAATTGAGCCTGGAATTATGGTCCTAAGTTGTGACAATCATTAAGCGAATCACCATGTGACCATGCCTGATTTCAGAACTTTTTTGTGGTGGTTGTTAAGTGAATACCATTGTCATTAAGCAAATACTGTGGTTGTTAAGTGAACACAGGGGTTAGGATTAAGATTAGAGGCATTTTTTGCTGGAAACTGGAAATAAACCAGTTAGGCAAAAATGCCGAAAATTTCAGTTATACATCCGTGGGATGCTGCAAATGGCTGTTCAAAGTTATAATGGATTTCCTCAGAGCTTTTATGGCCTACTTGGTAGTTAGGACGGCTGCCCCCTTCATGGTTATGTAATCACATTTTAGGTGCTGGTTGCCAAGCACTGAAAATGCAATTACATAACCATGGGGAGTGGGGGGCAGCCATCGTAACTTCCAAGTAGGCTGTAAAAATTCTGAGGAGGTCCATCATAACTCTGAACAGCCATTAAGTGACTGGTCATAAATCAAGGATTATCTGAATTTTCTAAAAATGTCTTTTTGGAGGAAGCCTTATTTTAACCCGATATAATTGCCAACTACACAATTATGGAACCATCATTACAGCAGCAATATTAAAGAAAAGCTATAAAATAAAATAATACATTTCTCTTCCATTGAGCAGTCACCTCATGCAGAGAGATCCAATAGGCAAATTACCATTAAGGTAGGTATGCTTGCTGCATCTCTGCTTCAAAATTGATGGAATGGCCCATTTATTCCAAGAACATCTTCTGCTTCCAAGGCAAGGTCAAAGCAAGCAATTCATACAACAATGCAAGCCACCGTCTTTTCTGAGGTCTGGGTCATAGGTTCCTTTATTTATTTTTGCTAATTTAAAAATGCAGGCAAACAGTATGTTTGCATCATACTGAAGCCAAGTTTGTGCTTGGGTGAGCTTAATTCAGTCTTCAACTTTTACAGAAATGTTTGCCCAATATATCTGGAAAGTACAAGATTGGGGAGGGTGTAAATAGACTGGGGTCTGGTCAAACAAAGCTGTTACTATCTGCTTTTTATTTGCTACTCTATCTTGTTTGCAGAAATTTCCTCACATTATTTATTGGAATAGGTAGGAAATAGAGAACTCCTTACCAACTTGAATCATTGTGTCACCAAAAGATCTAGTGGGATGTGCAGAAAACACCTGGATACTGTTAGCCCTTCAAAGTAAACCATAACATCAGAGTTATGAATGTTAATGCTACTTTATTAAAATGTTACAGTAGCAAATTCTTGCAAGCTTGAATGTGCTTCTCTGTCTACTTTCCTTTATCTCCCTGAGAAATAGGAAGGGTCATGTCTGAGATGTTTATTCAAATTACATTTCTGCCCCTGACTCAGATTACTTCATTTGACTTTTGCCTTGTTTGCATATCTTCCTCTTGTGCCTTAAGGTTGTTCTTACTGCTCATTAAAGACATAATATTCTGCTGCTAAAACCTTGAGTTGAACCTGGCAACCTACTGGAAGCTTGTGTGCCTTGTGTAGCAATGGTGCCATGTAACGGCCGCAAACTGTACACTAAAAACTGCTTGCGCTGCCACATTGTGGACCAGCTTCAGCTTTGGAATGCTTTTTCAGTGCAGCCCTACATAAAGCACATTGAAATGGTCCAACTAGGAAGTTACTAAGGCATGAATGACCATGAATACAGCCTCTTGATGCAGGAAGAGTTGTAACTGACTCATAAGACAGATTTATGCAAAGGTTGACTTTGCTGTGACTGCTACCTGCTCTTCAAGGAAGAGCCAGGAGTCCAGAAGGAACTCAGATTGCACACTGACTCAGTTTGGATGATTGATACTCCAGAACTAACAATGGAAGTTTTCAAGATGAAAGAGAGGCCTAAAAATGAAGGTGCTCAGTTTTACTAGGGTTGAGAACAGGTGTTCCTCTTTGTCTAGGTTTTCATAGTCTCTAGGCACTGGGCAGGAAACTAAAAAACATCACTTGCATGGCTTTACCTATTAAAATTTACCCACGAATTCTGGAAAATGAGGGGCTGGTTTTGCCCTTGATATTATGGTGGCCGTTCCTACTCTGTGCGGCGCCTGTGAAGACAGATTTGATTGCTTTGTTTCAGCTCGCAAACAAAGGAGAGCGTTTCAGTATACTGCGTCCTGTGAGTGAGGATAAAGAGGGATAAAACTGGGCTTGGATTGTGCTTGGAGAATACTGGTTCAAACGTACCCAAACTGACCACCGTGATATCTGAAATGGTACAGGTTCTCCTGCTTGAGCAGGAGGCTGGATTAGAAGACCTCCAAGGTCCCTTCCAGCTCTGTTCTATTATTATTATTATTATAAATAGCATTCTGAGAAGAATTCTAAATACTTTTTGTTTGAATTTAACCATCTAATTTAATATTTTAAAAAAGATTTTAAAAAGGAAAGCAATAGTGAGTAGTTATCAGGATAGCCCTAATCCATTTTTAAATACTATTACTGTAAAAGAAGTTGGCAACAGCAATTTTCCATTGTCTTATCTTTAAGTGGCAACAGAAGTCTATTCTCCCAATGAGAATATTACTGGTACTTTCTGATTCCTTTCACCTTTTCCTAAGAATCTCCTGGCTTGTTTTGCCTATTTCCCAGGGAAGTAAAAAGTTATGACTGCATGTAATGCTCTGCAGTTTGTAGTTTTTGGAGGGAGGGAGGGAAGGAAGAGGAAATAAAAGTATTTCTCTGATGACCAGATTTTTTTGGGCAGTAGAAATATAAAGAAGACCAAACTAATGAGAACAAGTACAACAACCAGCCTTAGAGCTGACAATAAAGATATCAAAATAACTTCTGCCTTTTAGAATTGGTAGTAAGATTCATGCACTCTGTTATAGAAGCAAAAGATGCACTGTTGAAAAACCTGAAGGACCAGTTTTGGGACAGATGGATAAAATCCACCTATGCGGTTACATCAACAGCTGACATCAGCTTGACAGCACATAATCATAATAAGTTATTCTATAAGTTGTTCCTGTTCTGAAAAGTGCTGCCCAAACATCACAATTCCTCACAATTGCCACTGCAAGCTCTGTGCCATCATTTGTTCAGCCCCCATGGTAATCATGCCTTTCACACTAAAAGAGCATTTGTGTATATATTTATATATTTAACCACCTGCCCCATCTAATTCATCCCACACTTTGACTGATTATTGACTTCAGCTACAAGATAGGATTTCTTTTTGTACAATTGCAATGAGATTGCTTTTTTTAGTAAGCAAAAGGGGAAAAAAAGATTTTATTTTTCAAAGGCCAATTCAGATATTCACTCTTTGTTGTTTGTGACTATATTAATGTAGCAATTTTAATAAATCCATTCATCATTTTATCTCTCAATCTAAGTCCCAAAGCAATAACATACTGTCCCCAAAATGCAGATTTTAGCACAATATCCGAAGTAAGTTATGCATGTTGAGATCCAAATTATTAACAAGCTTACATATTTGATTCAATGTCTTACCCAAGAATTTCCTCTAAAAAAGCTAGTATTACACCATCCCAAATTGCCGCACAAACTATAATATAAGCTACAAATATACAATTGTGTTGTTAATAATTTTACTTTGTAGACTGATCAACTAGGCAAGACTACAATTAAAGAAATAAGTCTTTATGTGAATGTTCAAGATTTATTGGTTCAAACACTTTTAAAAAGCTTTTCTTATATATTGTTATATCATTGCTTATAGGCACTGAGATGAATGGCTTATAGTAGGCAACTAAAACAATCAAGTATGCCTTTAATTGAGGAAGTTAACTCTACAATATCTGGACTGGAGATGGCCTTTGAAAATATTTTGCTATTTATTTCATTAATTTATAAGGTTCATGATATAGGGTCATATGACAGAATCAGTTCATATTTCAGGCACTCGATAACTATGAACAGTGTTCATATACCCAACTAAGCTTCTGAATGGAACACTTTGTGAATGCACAAAATTAATTAAAGTATGTCTAAAAAGAACATAGATGGATCGAGTTGCTATCCAAATGTAACTATGAATACTGCAGATTTGATTTCTATTTCCCATTCAAATGACCAAATTTTGATGAATATTGAAACTCATGTATGAATGTTGGAAATTCCAAATGAATATTATAAATGGTTGGAAAAGAATGACCATTTTTCATTTTGGGAAATAATAGAATATTAAGGCTATCAGATCCAGGCTGCAAACATCTGGATGGTGGGCACAGAAATCATATTTTGCTGCTACCTAGTGATCTTCTTGATTTCTGCAGCTAAAATCTGGTGACTTTAGGATATATTAATTTATAACTATCACGGTCATTGACTGTCAAGGTAGGCAATTGCCTTTAGATAGGTATCGTGTTTGGATATTCATAGAACTTGTCAGGGTTTGCCAATTTTCACAAAAGAAAATTTCTTTCATCAAAATTCAGGCATCCACTAGAACACAGTCAGTGATAAAGCTGACAATTATGAAGTGATAGCTTTCTGCTGAAATATCAATATGAGACTCTCAGAAAGCAATTGAAAAGGAGAACAAGCTAACAGTTTGTCTGTTAACAGGTAAAATTCATAATTATAATTATAATCTTTCTTTTTGAAGAGTAATCTTTATCATTAACTTCTGCTTTTAAACTTTTAAAGCTTAATTTGTTTTGATTGAATTTTTAATGCTGATTGGTGAGGATGATACAATTAAAGGCACTGAGAGCATATAATTATATTCTTTATAATTATGTCATAATTGTTTTACTATGTTAAATGATATAACTAATCGATTTGCTTTCCTGTTACATCCAATTCTGCTGTAGGAAGTAGCGTTCATCAGTCTTTCCTGATGAAGTGCTCTCTTGATGTGTTGGAGTATAAATCCCATCATCCCTAGCCAGGAAATGGTTGTTTTGAGCAATATTTGCAAGCATTTCTAATAGAATTTCAACTGATATTCATGGACAAATGAACTATTAATTCAATTTATTTCCATCCTTCCTCGACAAAGAACTAATGCTAATGCATGGTTTTCTTATACAGATACAAAATTCAGTCAAACTAATGGACACCTTGAAATGCTATTGTGCTGGATAGTATTATATCAAGCATACTTGACAATTGCTACGGACGGATGATAAACCTAATTTCTACCATGATGAACAGGTAATTGAAACTATAGGTAATTTGTACACAATAGAAATATTAGGACAACCTGTTGTATATATATATAGGCTGCATTTATATTTGTTTTTTGTTTTTAAATTGCATTAGCTATCATAACAATAGTATCTGTAGATTGGACTGCTTTAACTGAATTTCTGGTTGTTTTTTCTTCAAAATCAAATGGGTTACAAAAGAGGATGAAATGCACTTTAGGTATTTACAAGTGTTCAACATGAGCTGAACAACTTACCCCTAAACAAAGTAGTAGTAGGCCATTCATACTGTCCCCATGTCTTACTGTACCCCTTATATTTATATTATCTGTGATTAAATAGCATTTCATAAATAAAAAAACCTCAGACTTACTCAGAAATAAGTTTCATTAGATTAAACCTATGTTTCTCCACCTTGGCACATTTAAAATATGTGGACTTTTTAAACATTCTAAAGTTGCCAAGATTGAGAGACCCTGGGTTACATCTTAACATTTGTAATCTCTTTAGGATTACAGATTAATTAAATTAAAGAATACTCATTCTGCAATAGAAGGAATAACCAATGTATTGTGATCTCCTACGTTCTGAAGCGATAACTAATTTCTGCCTTTTCTCACAGTGTCTTATTCTGATTTCTGGATTGATTGACTTCTTGGAAGCAAATTAAGAAATAATAATGGTCTGTTTTAAAAAAAACAATTAAAGTCCCTGGGGGATGAAAAGGCTTCAAAAATCTTGAAAAATCATACCTGCTTTTGTTTGTAAAATGTGAAGTTATTACAAGTTTATGCACTAGGAAAACTGACTGATGGAGGCCTTACAATTTAGCTAAACTCAATAAGCCACCAACTGAGGACATCCCAGTGGGTGAGCCATGGGTTTTGTATTTCAAGTATCAAGTGTTAGCCAAAAACAGTGTTTTTAAAAGTAGGAAAGGAACACATGAATAGGGTAAGGCTACCTACCGATCTCTCCTACTTATCCTTGACCACTTACATGGGATTTCATGAAACCACAAGAGCATTCAAGGAGAAACAAGTGCTTACAACAGCAACCCGGCCTCATAAAGTAGGCAAGTGCTGGCTCAGAGGCTTTGTGCTGCCTTTAAATAGATCCACCCTGGTACTTAATAGGAACCTTTAAAAGACTTGTACTTTATAACCAAAATGCACCATAAATATTTTCCCTTAACAGGGTTACTCCTGTAACCTTTCAAGACAGTTTCCACACTCTTCCTATGCAATAGCTGTGTTTTTCTCAAATGCAATATAAAGAATATTAAAGAACTGAAAACCAAGGGTGTAAAGTGGAGAGGAAGGGTTGTATATACTTCATCATCACAAATCATGGAGTCAAACACACACAGATACAGACACAGACGCACAAATACAAGTATGGAAAGGTCCAAGATTTATCTTAAGCTTTTGGTCCTTGGAAAAAAATACTTCCATCATAGGGAACGGGGTTATGTGCCTAATGTCACACTCCAGAAAAAGAGTGGTTTGGTCTGCGAAGTTCTGACAAAAAAATTAATATTACAAAAGAGAGGAGGAAGGGGCGGGGCTTCAGAGCAACGGCACGGGATCTCCATCGGCTGTTCCGATGGGGGATTTCAAATTCGAGCGGGAGAGGGGTCTTTGGACCGGAACCG
>JANHFL010001634.1:113491-123974 GCA_032468155.1 Oxyrhabdium leporinum | reverse complement strand
TTGTTCTTGTCTCTCTTTCTGATCCCTCTTGGTCAAATTCACTTCGTTCCACTGGAAGGTGCTGTGATGCCTGACAAGAAAAAAGAGGAAAAAGGAAAGCAACACCACCACCCCCCAACCTGGCACTCAGGGATGGA
The DNA here is from genome assembly GCA_032468155.1 of Oxyrhabdium leporinum. Lineage (NCBI taxonomy): Eukaryota > Metazoa > Chordata > Lepidosauria > Squamata > Cyclocoridae > Oxyrhabdium > Oxyrhabdium leporinum. Next base: position 123,837 of record JANHFL010001634.1, on the reverse strand, counting down.
AAAATTCATCCCGCCATTTACTGTGTATATATCTTTCAGAAGGAATGACTGCGGGTTTGACAGAATGAAACATTAAAATCCAAATTGGATATCACTTGCCCTGTGGGATTGACAGCCATACTTCCGGAGCATGGAAAGGTTTGCAGTCAAATAATTCTCAACTCCACCATTCTATCAATGAAACCGAGACAGATGGAGGGTAATTAATGTTAGATTTCCCCCACCCCACGCTCCTTTTCACATAGGAAAAGGAAATATTTCTTGCAGATTACTCCAACCCAAAGCTGAAATCTCTTCTCTCCCCCAAGTGCTATGCTCGTTGAAATCTCAGCTATAGCTAATATATTTGGAGAACCCACGTTTGGCAAACTGATTTGGGATGTGCTCCCAACTCCACGCTTAGGTAGATTTAATTTTTATTCCAGGTAGGCCCTCGCTTAACGACTGTCCTGTTTAGTGATGGTTACAGAGGCATTGAAAAAGCATTCTGCAGTCAGGTGACCGCCATTTCCATGCTCCCAAACTGGCTTCCAATAAGCAGAATCAATGGAGAAACTGGCTGTAAAGTTGGAAGTAAGTTGTGGTCACACAATCTCTCCCCCTTAATGAGCATGGCTGATTCAGTGAACAACGTTGGCAGAGGTGGGATCATGTGTCTAACACAGTCACACAATGTCTCACTTAGCCTCTGTGTCACTTACCAATGGTCCCAATTGTGACAGTTATAGTATCAAGATTATGCAACGTATTAATCCCGCTATATATACCGCCTTGATAAGACCACACTTGGAATATTGCGTCCAGTTCTGGTCACCACAATACAAAAAAAAAAAAAAGATGTGCAGAGAAGAGCAACACAAATGATTAAAGGGCTGGAGGCTAAAATGTACAAGAAAGGGTTGCAGGAACTGGGCATGGGTAGCCTAGTGAGGAGAAGGACCAGGGGCTCTGGAAGCCAAAACACATGATAAATGTTTGAATTAATTGTGTATGCCTGGTCTAATGAAGAGAAGGACTGGGGGTGACATGATAGCAGGGTTCTAATATTTAAGGGACCGTCACAAAGAAAATGATTAGGGGGCTGGAGGCTAAACACTATGTAGAACGGTTGCTGGAATTGGGTATGTCTAGTTTAATCACTTCAGACTTTCAAGAAGAGATTGGACTGCCATCTGTCAGAAAGGGTGTAGGGTTTCCTGCTTGGGTGGGGGGTTGGACTAGATGACCTACAAGGTCCCTTCCAACTCTGTTAATCTAATCTAATCTAATCTAATCTAACCTAACCTAATCTATCTATCTATCTAATCTAATCTAATCTAATCTAATCTAATCTAATCTAATCTAATCTAATCTAATGATGTTACCTGATGTTATGTGGAAAGAATCTGGTTTTTTAACATTCACAACAATTAAAACATTAATTTCCTGAAAATGAATTGATTTTCAAATCCTTCTCACTTACAATTTAAATGTTTTTTAAAGTGTTATGGTATGTATATTTGAAGTTTCATCTAAAATAGCAAAATACAGAAAATTCTAATGAAATTTCTTAAAATGCAAAAGGAAAACGAAGCAAAAATAATTTTTTTGGAAGGTTTTGGCAAATACTTTGCTACCAAAAAGAATTAACCTGTTATTTTGTTGGTTGAAGCTCAGATAATTGAATGATCCACCATAGAAAAAGGAAATCCTTTTTCCTAGAAAATTATATGTCAGAGAGATACATGACCTTGTTCTTAATAGATTCAGTGATGAAGTGAACTTTGACTTGTAGAATAAAGAGTTAGAGCAGAAACAGTTTAGTGATGCCAGATTTACAATGATGAACTTTTCCCCCCATCAAATATGGTAAAATGGTTATCTGAAAGAACAGCAATATAGTAGTAGGAACTTTGAGGATATTGAGAATTTGAGGAGGACAACCATTATTTTTATATTTCTCTAACATGAACTGGCTATTACCTCAGAGTTCTGAACATTGCCATTTGTTTAACAATTACTCTCTGAGAGAGATAGGCGATAGAAATAGGAAATATAAATAATAAAAACATACATACATAAATAAAACATTTCACTAAAGTGGCTTATCCTTCCTTGTGCCTTTAACATGTATTGGACCACAACTCTGAAAACTGCCAACCAGCCACATCCATAGTTATTCTTATTAATAATTAAAGGAGCTCAAGTGCAATACATCTCCAACTTCAAGTGGAAGAAATCTTTTTCTAAGACAAATATTTTGAAGAAAACTATAGCAACCATGCATTTTGCTATGAATATTGTTTTGGGCAGATTTCCCTTACACCTAGAAACAGTCTATAGAAAATATAAATAAAGAAAACCTATGAAGAAAGGAAAATCCTTAAGATCAATGTGTTAAAGATTAAAAAAACTACAGAGGAACAAAAGCACTATTCCCACCTGGATAAAATGAGACTCCAAGCCTTTCGGGGATCAAAGAGATAAGATAACCAACATGCAGGAATAAAAATGAGGATTAGGAGAGGCAGAGGGGAATCTGGGTTGAAAGGCAAACATGCAAACTGAAGCAGCTTTCTAAAAAAAGGATCAAATGATTATGGCAATGCATAGTAAAATTAAAATCAACTCTACAAAAATTCATATTGAGTTATTTTTCTCCCTTTTTAAAATATCTGGAGTCTATCCATTTTGATATGTTTATTGTTGCATCAAACAGATATTATAAAGATTGGAGCATTAAGCTATGAGGGAAATCAGCAATTTTGGCAAGTGTGCCCTCTACAAGCTGCCCATTACAACAGACAAAGATCTAAGATAGCAATAACAATAGCACTTAGATTTATATAGCGCTTCATATAGCACTCTCTAAGCAGTTTACAGAGTCAGCATATTACCCCCAACAATCTGGGTCTTCATTTTACTGACCTCAGAAGGATGGAAACCCCACTACGATTGAACTTCAGGCTGTGGGCCGAGTTTTCCTGTAATATTGCACTCTAACCACTGCATCACTAGGGATCCTCAGATCTCGAGAATGACTTGAGTTCTGCTTCTGGGGCAGAAAGGTATGGCTATCAAAGAGCAAAATTTGATCCATAATGAATTCCTCTCAGCTTCTTGTATTTTCTGAGAACATTTTTTCAGTTGGAAATTCCAGCTCAAGGAAAGGTTCAAGTGGCACATGGAGATAAGAGGTGATATAGTCAAAAGAATTGTGACAGATGAGTATGCTGAAATACACACCTAAAGACGTAATCATGACATATCTCAGGAACCCTTTACATTCTTAAAAATGATTGGTTTATATGAGTTATGTTTATTAATTTTACTCTGTTAGAAATTAAAATTGAGAAATTTTGAAATATTTTTTATTTGATTTCCTCAGATCACACATTCAGAAATGCTAAATGTTGATTTAGACTATTGAATTCATCTAAATGTATTTATTAGCACTGCAAAAACTATAATAATAAGTAGCTGTGATAATAATCGTAACCGTAGCAAACATATTTCTTCCTCACCTCTACTCTGTTGATCAAAGGGATATAAAGAGTGGGAGTTACTACCTACTGGAATCCTCCAACATTACTCTGGTTTAAGGTCATAGTTGGTTGCTGAACCTCCATTTTTATGCTTACTAATATCCAGGTGCTTTTTCTTACTGCTTATCTCTGAAAACTTTTATAAAAAGTCTGAACTCCGATCAAATACAACCCACACTGATAAAACTAATCAGATAAAATCATATCTGACTTTAAATTTGTTACAACAAGTATGCAAATATGTTGGCTACACTCACATATCACACCATCCTGGTATGATTTAATCAGAAACAATCCAGAAGTAATAAATAATTCCAGCCTCATAGACAAATGAAATAACAATGTTTGACATTTTGCTTGGATGCTGTACATAGTTTTACAGTTATGGGTTACAGACTTGATGGGGCAGAGGAAAAATAAAGGAGAAACAAGAAAATCACAAGCAAACTCTGGATTTAGTTCGCACATCTCATTAACAGTTACAATCTAAAACCTAAAACTTCACTGAGTCCTACCAAGTACCTTATATTGCTTTAAAAAGAAGCTCTGGTTTATTATTCAGCAATTCCATTCGGATATCACATTTACAAGCCAAAGCTTGCAAAATAATAAAATAAAAATTGTCACTTAATGTGATGTGCGGCATGCCATGTAAGGTTCATGGAATGGGACCCTGGCTTTACAACACTCCTTACAATACTTTAGATTCAAAGTTGCACATATTTTTTTTCAAGTTTCCCCTCTAGACTGAGCACCTGCTAGCTGATTTCAAAGCTGAACCTTAATGAAATATGTGGTTTTTTCTGTTGTTCATGTACCATTGGGATATATAAAAGATTATCATCAAAAAATTATTAAATTTTAAAATTAAATTCATTTTTGAAGTTCTGGGTTGTTAGCAACCTTGCTGATTAATTCTGCTGACCAAAGTAGGTAGTATATTTATTACCGCAGTGTTGAATTTTATGCAATGAAATAGTTAAAGTTAAGAGTTTTAAATTCACAGGTCTTACAAATACCTCATTTTTCTTTGCTGAATCCTGGCTTCTTCTTCTTCTCTGTGTATTGTGTGTGCTTTTAAAAAGTTTTTGACTTCAAATGAGAAGCAAACACAAAGGTACTTTCCCTCCTTTTTACATTCCAGACCTGTTATTGTGTGCTTTGTTACCTAGGAAATAACAGTTATAGGTATGAGAATTGTTCTGAAATTGCAACAAGTATTGGAGTAACGGCTGCAATTAATTGATGAAATCCAGTGCAATCATTCTTTTTGCAAAAAATTAGAATTTGATAAAAAAAATTTTTTTTTTAAAATATGGCAAATGGAATTTTCCTCTGTAAGATTGGCTGTGCTAATTTTTTGGATTCAAATTCCAAGCAACAAAAAAATAAAATCTACTTGTGAAACGATACTGTGTTTATCTGAAAGGGAGATCAGAGAATCTTTAAATGATAAATAAATAAAATAAAATGTACCTTTGAGGAAGAGTCTTAGATTTGCTGAAAATATGGGAAGAATTGTACCATGCAGGATATGAGCCACATTAATTCCTTTCAATTAAAATATAGCATTTCATAAAAAATATGTTCTTCTAAAGAAAGTCTCTTTAAGCAAACATGGGGTTTTTTTCTGATACCAATAGCTCTAATGATGTATTTTGGATGTCTGAAGCCAAAAATTCTTCTTTTAAGTTCTATTGATCTCACAGAGAAAGGTGTTTAGTCTGTCTTCAGGAAATCAATGAGTATTGGAGTAATTAATTTTGGCTAGTCTGTGTCCTGGACTTTGAAGGAGGAATTGTAAAATTTATGTGCATAATAAACTATATTCTTTTACTTTGTCCCTCACATGGGAAAGAATCTGTGAAGCTTTTCTTAGCTTTTGTTTATTATTATGAACTTCTGAATAATTTCTATGCAAAACTTTTAATATCAGTAGAGTACATATTTTTACTTTATCATTTCCCTACCTTTTTGCATTATGTGTTTCATGTAAAATCTGAGGACAATCACTCCACTGTACATTGCATTGTAATATTTGTCATGGATACTAGCAAGATCTATGGATCTATGTCTATATGTGTATTCATGCTTGTGCATTTAACGTCTGTCTGTCTGTCTGTGTGTCTATAAACTCTCAATGCAAATCAGCTATTCAAGGAACCAAAACTTTTAAATATCTGAGAATTACTTTTCAAATGCTATTGCTAAGAGGCAAACAGCCAGAAGGCATCAAGTATTTTCCAACTAATAAATGTTATTAAAGGTGTAAGGTTCAATAAGCGGCCTTCTGACTTCTTCTGACTTTTAATACAATTTGTTAGTTGGAAAAGATGCTACCAGACTCCTCCTTATTTTTATTTTTGTGCCACCATAGACTAATGCAGCAACCTTCCTACTATAGCTAAGCATTCAGTTACCACACATCAGGCCAAAGGAGAACATGTTCTTCTTTTGTTCTTATGTCTTTTTCTTGCAGGCCTATGTTCAAAAATCAAATACTGTCTGCCTTTTTTGAGAATCTGTTCCTGAGAAGATTCTCTCAGTGGCTCAGTGCTTCACCCTAATAAATACTAACTGCAAGTTAACAAACTCAGTTTTGTGATCTTAATTAGTTGATTGGTACCCTCTTGCCTTGTGCTGCTGCCTGAAATTGATAATTTTATACACTGAAGACTTTTGCCTTCTAACCAGCCCTATTATATTCCTATGACTGAAAAGCCAGTCTTTCTGATGCTGAAACAAGTAAATCCATATTTTATACATATAGATTTGTAGATGTACGTGGGCTTTTTTTGACGTTTTTCATTGTAATATTTGTGATGGATGCTAGGAAAGTCAAACAGTGTGCTCTCCTTTCCCATCCCACTTCCCACTTGTCTTCCTTTACAGTTGTCAATGTCCTTCTTTGCCTGTTCCATCATCTGGTAATGCCAGCTAAAAGGAACAATTAAAAGCTGTTGCCAGTCAGGCGAATGCCATTCTGCATTTTACTGAAGAAAAAAGAGATAACTATCCATACATTGCCGTAAACATTTTTAAAACCAAAAGGACTAATCTTTGGCTTTAGATATTTTTATTTTTATTTATTTATTTATTAAATTTATATACCGCCCCATTCCGAGGACTCGGGGCGGTTCACATAAAAAATATAAAAAATATAAAAATATAAAAATTGAATACAAAATTGTACAAAATTTTGTACAAAATTGTACAAAAAACCAATTGAAACAGTCCAGTCTGCAGTTTTCAGATCTGTACTTTGAATTCCTTGCAATGCATCTAATTCTATGTTATGACTGGAATTAAGCATTGCTTTTGTAAAAGCTCCTATGAAGCTTTGTTACTTCACAATTTGGGTAAAACTGATCATTAACAAGGCTGCCTCCCCCCCCCCCCCCGGTCTTAACGATTCTGAACAATTTCCAGTTATTTTGGGGGGAAAGGCATCAAATTTATCTTGGAAACCATGGTCTTTCAGTCTATTATCTGGTTTTATTAATGTCCAGAGAAACCAATGTGAAACTGAAAACAACTTGTCTTTGAAGCTAATAGTACCAGTGGCTGCAGTACAATACCCCAGTATTCTAGGATTGATATGGGCAGAATTCTACCTCCACACTGATCCAAATATGAGAACATTTATTCACAAAAAAATTATTCAGGTTTTTCAATCAGAAAATTTTCCAGAAAATTCTGCTAGGAAAATTAGTATGATGCCATATTCATCTCAACATCAATAGTCTGTACAAACATTTGGGCTACATTGTTTGTGGTGAAACAGAAAAAACCCATGGCATCCCTGGCATTTAAATTTTTTAGAACAATCAGCTGAAAAGCAAGCATCTAATTAGAAACTGGTCCACAATGGAAAATTTGCCATGGAAAGTTTTGATCCACATCTCTGCAAACAGTAAAAATAAAAGCTCTCTACATATAACAACGTATTTCAGGGAGAAACATATTGTGCTAGCCTTCTCCCTTCTACCTACAGTACTTCTCTAAGTGCTGTAAATGTTTTTCTGGAGGAAAATTCAATCACACATGCTCTGCCTAAAGTGCTTCTGCCTAGATAACAAGATTGCCACCTTAGTGAGAATGAGACTTCATTTTAAAAGAGAAAATTTCCCTCATAAATATTTTTGCATCTTAATTTTCTTTTGACTTTTAGCTACTATGTTTAAAGGTCTTTTTCAAACTTGGGAATTTTAAAATATGTGGATTTCAAGTCCCAGAAATCATACTGGCCAGGGAATTCTGGGAGTTGAAGTCCACAAGTGTTAAAGTTGCCAAGTTTGAAAAACACTACTTTAGACGTTGGCCTCGGTATAGCAATAGCACTTAGACTTATATACCGCTTCACAGTGTTTTACAGCCTTCTCTAAGCAGTTTACAGAGACAACATGTTATTCACAACAATTTGGGTCCTCATTTTACCGACCTGTGACGGATGGACAGCTGAGTCAACCTTGAGCTGGTCAGAATTGAACTCCTGGCACTGAGCAGTGAGTTAGCCTGCAATACTGCATTATAACCACTGCATCAGCTCTGCTGTGGCATGGCACTTGCCTAATATGTTGCCTAAGGAAGAACAAGTAATGTCCCCACCCACTTTGCCTAAGAAACTAATTGGACTGACAATCTTCTTTCAACACTGTTGCACAGATAATATCCTTCCCTACACTTGAGGGTAATAGGAGAACTTAGAAGGCAGTGTAGTCCCTCTTCCTCAGCTAAAAGTAGTTGCCTTAGGCTGCCTAATATTGGAAACTGTATTTTTTGTGCCTGATTTGCAGTGGGTTTACAAGGTGGCATTTGATTTACAAAATGGCAAGTATGTTTATATATTTAAAAAGTAAACAGATCTCTTTCAACAGGATACAATACAATTTCTATATTAGGGCTGAGACAGACTGATTGAGACAAAGTCACTCAGCTGGGTTCATTGCCAAGGTAGGACTAGAACTCAGGTTACTTGGTTTCTTGACCTTTCTCAAGACACTGATCTGGCCTTTGATGCAAACTTACACCAGCATAATCAATTAGTTAGCTCAATTTCTACATTATCAATCAACCAATAGCTCCCATCTTCCCTTTGTTTCCATCAGCATCCATCAACCCTAACCCTAAAGTAAATATCTAAATAGCTTGTTTGAGGAATTTATGATGCCCTGTAGAATTTCTCCGATTTCTCCAGGATTTTCATAAAAAGCAAAGTAGTGATGGAACAAATTGTTTTGGGTTCTGGTAAATGTTTGTTTAAAGCAGAGATGCAATACTATCACTTACAGGTAATGTACACCCCACAGTACTTCCCCCCACATTAAAAGCCTCTCTGCTATGACACTCTTTCTTTGCTTGAAGGCCATTGTGCCTCGGTTGTTACGTAGTCTGCCCCTCATCATAATCACCACCATTATAAAAGCTCTTCATACATCTCAAAATGATTGGCTCCCAAAGATGAGGTTGCACAGGTGCTGAAATGAATGGGTTTATTTGTTTCTGGCATAATGAAGCCTTCCTGTGTGTGTATGAGTTTAATCTAATTCCAGAATGAGCTAAGTGCAATGTTATGCTGAAAGTCTAGCTAAATGCAACAGATGATGCTGTTAAAATGAGTTAAAGATATACAAACGTACAGGTAGCAATCATATCTGAGATATAAGTTGGATTACTTTTGATGATTTGATTTGTTGTGTGGAAAAGATTCACAAAACTGGAAGATGAGACGAAATGGCTTAAATGATTATTAATTTCATTTTACTGTAGAAAAAACAATTAATGCAGTCTACAAAATTCATGAAGGTAAAATGGGCTAGTAAAGGGTTAGTAAACTTGTTTATTAATCTGATTTTTGCTGGTTTTCATAAACTAGATATGCAGCTACAACAAAGGTATTAGAAAAATGCATTTGGTCCACATGGAAATGTACAACTTACAAATACTTTTGACATCATGGGTCAGATATATTCTGTCATATATGTATAGATATATAGATAATTTGATCTATATTTTTAAAGGTCCTGCAAATATTGATATGCTATTCTTCAACATTATTCCTAGGGAGATGTATAAGAAAGAACAGAAATATAAGAATATGTTCAAATATACAAAGCAAAAGGAAACACAGATGCCACATGACAACAACAATATAAAACAAGTGTCCACTTTAAAATAATATCCAACACCCATTCACATTCTTTTGTTGGGAATGTGTTGATGTAGAGCTGGATATATGTGTAGGATAGCTAGTCCTTCAAGCTTAGTGACTTTAAACTAGGAAAAGCTTTAACAAATTTCAGCCGACATTGGAAGCTGCCTAAGAAGGAAAATGAAAGCAACTGCAGCTTACATATCACAATTGCATATATATCACAATATCTGATCCTGAAAAACTGTGCACATACAATTGATTGCCTGAAAGCTGACCTGTTAACACAAACAAGTACATGGGGAAATACGTTAACTATTCTGTCTTTGTGATGACTTGGAAGATTTTATCAGTTAAATCATTGTTCTTGTTCCCAAAAAAACCCCTTTCTTTGGCATTCAGATTCTTCTCCAAAATTTCTGAAATGCTCAGAAGGAGAAGAGTTCCACATTATGTTTATTACATATAATAATTCATTGTGGAAGGGAAATGAAGTGTGTTTAAAAAAAAGACTACAAATGGATGCACTGGGGGTTGTGTTAGGGTGTGTCCAGGGTGTGGGCTGATACCGGTTTGCACCAGTTTGGGAAAACCGGTTGTTAATTTTATGGCCAATTCAGCAAAACGATAGTTTCCACTCCTGGTTGGCCCTGCCCACCCCACCCCGCCCC
>JANHFL010001634.1:79511-104327 GCA_032468155.1 Oxyrhabdium leporinum | reverse complement strand
GTCTCTGTTTCTGTTCCCACCCCCCCACTTTACCCAATTATTTGTTTAATTGCATCATCTCTGAAAATAAACACAAATTTCTTTACCAGCATGAAAATGGATGCTGTTAAATAATTACTGGTAATAGCTAAATCAAAACAAACTCTTCGTGCGATGAAAAAATTTGTTAATTCCTGTGCTTATAAAACCCATTTATATTTGATTCCAATTTATCTGGCCACCAGTATAAAATCTCACTAATGGCTGATCCACCTATTGCTTTTGCTGAGATTTTGAAGTACAGCTTTCCAACCCATTTATGGCTTGTTGACTCAAATACCATTATATACTTAAAGACCATATAGGTCATTTATCAGTAAAGATCACAGTACAATTTTATCAGTAAAGATCACAGTACAATTTTATATAAGCTAGGCTATTTGGTAGGCTACCTACCAAATGTATTATCCAGTATCTCCCATTGGTATCCAAACAGTGTAATGTTCTAGGCAAAATGATGAAATTCTGTGATAGTTTTGTACTTGCTTTCCAAGTTTATATTTGTGATTAAGATATGAAAATGTAAATTATATCAGCTGCAACACAAATTATTTTTTAAGTTAGTACCTAAACATTCATAGGAAAACCTTTCCATATTTAACATAATTATGTTTGTATTTCATTAAATAACCCTAATATTTCATGCTCCTCCCTACATGTTGTGCAAATTTATTTTATATTCTATTTTAAAGTAGGTCATTTTTTAATTTATAGAGATCCAGATCTTAACTATGTCCATGTAATAATCTTTTGACTCTATTTTTTTTTAACAAAGCTCTTCTAAGATCATTCCAGTTATAAAGATGAAGCAAACATCCTTTACTAAGTTGAAAAACGAATTAGAAAACCTGAAAACCAGATTGCTTTGGTGAATGAATGAAAAAAAAACCCACTAGTTTATGTCCAGCTGCTAATTTTTATTTTTATTTTTAATGCTCTATGCTGATTGCTGGTTGACAGAGGAGCGTTGAAAGAGGAAATTCTCATTTTTGCCAGTGCTTGATATCTTCACCAACTGTCAACTTTCTCAAATGAATTTTGATGTTAAGAAAAAGGATAATGATTTGGAATTGTTCATTGTGAATGCATTAGGTCTGCACAGACAAAACATGCATGAAGTGCAATTACTGCTAGTGTTGTCATATTAGTATGAACGTTAATAGCATGTTTGTTATGCATTGAAACGGGTTATGCATTCTGATACTTTAATCTTGTCATCTGTGCATCACTTGTCTAAGTACTCTCATTTAAGATGCCATATCTCTTCTGGTAGCAATAAAGGAGTAAAGCAACATTAATATTAAATAATTAGAAAAACAAAAGGGGAATGATTAAACATATTTACATAATTGAAATAACACGGAGTCTCAGTGGGAAATCGGGACAATGTTGTCTCCATTCAAAGTAATTCATAATTCAGATTTTTAATTATGGCACATTCATTCATTTAAAGATGATTCTGGATGAGAGGGCCACTAATGAAACACAATCATTAGCATCCAAACAAAGTAATTTAGAAAGTCTCCTTTAGGGGAAAAAGATTTTCTAGAACATCATCAATCACACAAGATATGCAAAAACAAGCAATTAAGCCACACACAAGAACCACAACAACCTTATATATCAGTAATGTACACATGAAAACATAACTGATTACAATAACTAGACTAGGATGGTGGAGTTAATGTGTTTTTTACATTACAGTACCATGAAATATTCTGCCAGGGAGGGACCTTTGCCAAGCAAGTTCCACGCCAGCTTATAGACAAAGAGTAAGACTCTTCTACATAGTGCAGATCTCAGCATCCAAATCCCGAGTAAGTCATGGTCGATGGGCATATGAGGTCCAGCCTTTCCCTCCCTCCTCTCCTTTGACCCCCAATTTATAGTGCATTTGATTTGGCTAAATGGCAAATGTGGGATCGGCGTAAGACGTTACCCATGAAGCAGGTGCTGTCTTTGTTTCTCATTAGATACTCCAATCCTGCTTTGCGTTTTGACTGACAAAAGTCCTTCAAAGCCTCAAGGGGCAGAGGGGGCTCCTTCCAGAGACACACACAATTGCGGTTCATTAAACATGCAGAGGCTGTAGTCGGAGACCACATGACTTTTAATGCCTGTGTACAGTGTCTAGTTAAATAGATCCATCATACGGCTGGTTTCTGAAACCCCCCTCTTCTAGGCAAAATTATAGTCTTGTTGCAACCAAACCTCTTTTCGGCTTGCTGCTTTGGGTGAGGTGGGAGGGTGTCCCCCATGTGATTGGGCTTTACTCGCAGTTCCGAGTAAGGCTAGCTCTACCAGGCACCCTGTCAGGCTGTTGTCAGAGCTGCCTTTGATAACTACCAGTCTCCGGAGCCAAAGTATGTTCTATTGGTACTTAAAGGACAAAAATACTGGTTAATTTTCAACAGTGCTCCTTCATTTGACTTTACAATTTATGGCAGTGAACATTAATGCGAGAATAGCTTGGTCGAGGAGGAATTTCAAATTAGAGAAGCTCTTCTCTTTAGCCCCAACCGCCTGACCCAGGGTGAACGGAAAAGTAATTTGCCACCAGATCCTCATTTTGCTGCTGTTATCACTCCTTGTAAATGAAGCACAGCAATTTATTGTAGCACCTCGAGAAGTCAAGAACATAATGTGTAAAACACATAGAAAAAAAATCTTCCTTCATGTTCATTAACACCCCGTACATAGAGGCTGTTCACGTTCCCCTCTAATGAAGGAGGGGGTGAAATCTTAAACCTAAAGCTTTCTGTCATGTGAAGAAGCCCTCTTCAGACCATTAGATGGCTGAGTTGGACTGAAGAAAGGTCACTGACAAAAAAGAGGGAAAAAATGAAAAGGAAAGAAAGTTGCAGGGGTGAGGGAAGAGGAGGGGCGCGAACCATAGAAAATGACAATGCCAGAAAATGGAAAAATAAATTCAGGAAGGGAGTTTAGTCAATTCCCAGAATGGAAAGTGCATTTTCAGCATCAGTTTTCATTTTCTTTTTTCTTGTGGGCTTCTATGGGCATTTTCTACTTATATTCAAGAAAATAATATTTAGCCCTTGATTAGCTGAGACATACTTTAACACTCTAATAGTCTGTTATTTCACTCTTGTTCCAGAGGCATATCAATGTAAATAAAATTATATAAATGTGGACATTTGTGTATGCATGCCTTATGTATTGTTTCTAATGATGAAGAATGTGTTGGGGTTTCTTATGCATTAATTTTATGTGCACAAGGAACTGGAATGATGTATTTGATAATGGCAATATCAATTGTTTCATTGGGAATCTTTTATCACAGTTATACCTCTTTAAGGAAACTACATTAATTCAAGTCCTTGTGAATAACAGAATGAATAGCATGCTAAGGATACCTTAAGGATAGCTATTACAACTATCATTTATTACAGCATGAAGTAGAACTGCTAAATTGAAAAGAAGTAAATTTACCTTCTTCAGTTACATTTTAAAAAGTTGAAAAATTCTGGAGATGTCTATACTATTAGGGCAATGGAAAAAGAAGTAGTAAAAGGTTGAGTTTTGTGTCCTTCATAGATACAGAGCACACATACATGTACAAATTAGGCAGATTGGGACAATTCTTGAATAATTTACTATTATTTGTTAGACATAAATTTGTATTGATTTGCAATGGGGTATCTCATGCTTTGATTTCTCAGAATGCTTTCACTTGATCTGCAGATGTAAGAGAAAGAAATAAAATTATCTGGACACCTCATTGAAATTATGCTAGCCCTCTTCAAGTGGTCTTTGTCATTACTAGTCTCTTGTTGTGCAGGCTTAGTGCTAACAACAATTATTGGTGGTAGCAGCAGGACATTTTTTGGCTACGTAATGGCAGCCCAAATTATACACCTGCACACAGATAACCTTAGCATACATCAGGCGATCCTCCTTGCTCCCTACTGATGGTGGGAATCCTACTATCCAACTATTTGGGCTAGATTCATCGGTTGATGAAAATTAAACCCTCAATTGGATGAAACCAACTCTCTGAGCTGGTTTACCCTGGATGAACTAGATATTTTTGTTTAATGTGCACAAGATCATCTTCAAGTCTAGGGCTTATTCTGGTTGTGCTGAGGACCATCAAAGCAAGAAAATATCAAATCATTCACACTGATGTAATGGGGTAATCCTCCATATTATGTTAAACTATTTTTCCTATAATCCCTGGGATAGGATTGATTTGAAACAGGCATTGCCAATTTCTTTTTACACATATTGCTTGATAGAGTCAGCTTGGCCATATTATGATTTTTATCATGAGTCTTTGACTTGTTCATAAAATGGTGTTCATCTGGAAAGAAAAAAAGAAAAAAGCTTCTCTGGATAAAACATAATCAGGAGACCATCAATAAGAAGACTTTTTCCCTTAGAACCACCTGATTTAGTTAACTAGACAGAAGCATCTGCAGCTGGGCTTCTGAAGAAAGTTCAATGCCTGTATTATGATGAGAACAGTTCTAAAGTAAACAAAAAAAATACTTTATATGATGAATGGAAACTGACTAGAGGTCACAGCAGACAAAGCATTATTCTGCCCAGAGTTGGGCAGCCTATAAATTTAGTAGATGATGACAATGACAGCAACAACGATGATGATGACGATGATTCCAATTAAACCCTATTTTGGATTGACTATAGTTTCCAAATCATTTTGTAAACAGCACCATGTATAATAGTCCATACTGGAAATTATTACAGTCATACGAAAATGATGTAGATGGATAGGCAGGCAGGGAGAAAGGCTTTGAAAGACAAGAGAAGACTAGTTACCCAAGAAATGATCAGATGAAAAAGGGGGCCTGAGCCCAGAGTCAAGGGATGCAAGATTCTGTTACTGTAGCTGTTACAATAAAAGTAGTAATGACCTGCATGGCATTGATTTCCTAGCCTGACACACGATAGATATATCCAGTATTGCCTTTGCGATGATTAGGCATTGGTCTAGTATCCAACTAACGGCAGACTAATGCCCAATCATCACAATGGCTACACTGCAGTCTTGATTAAAATTGACTAGTTCTTTTCTTATTCTAAATCAAGGTGGGCAGTTTTTTTTAATGGTGGGGGACTGCAGGAGGCATGACAAATATAACTGGGAAGGATGACAGCTGTATCTGTATCATCATCATCAGTCTGAGGGATTAATTTTCACCAACATATGATTGAGACTTAATCACATCTTTTCTTTTCCACCTTAAAATCTGTAGGCAATTGTGCCCCATAATTCAGCAGTCTGATTTTGGGAAACTCTGGGGACGACAGAGTTTGCAGTAACTGTAGGCTTATAGGCTGCAGTTTGTTCACCCCTGTTCTAAATGGGATCCATATTTTTTATTAGAATAATTCATTTTTCTGGTCCAAATTTGATAACCTGTTCTTATAATATCTGTCTTTAATCCAGGCCCCAATGGATTATCAGGCTAGGTCATGTCAATGAAAAATATAGGACCTTCTGGTTTAAGTGGTGAGTGACCATATTTTTTCGACAAATGCCATTCCAATTAGCAAACAGCAGGAGCCTCTTACGCTATGACAATATTCTGTTCTCCTGAATTCTTCTCACCGAAGAAGTAATCATCATTTACAGAAAATATAATTGTTTTACAAATGAGAGTCCAATGGAAAAAACTATACTTAACAAAATACGTCGGCATGATTTATCTTTAATTAAATAGAACGGTTTATCCCACTAGGTAGCATATAACTCTTGAAATCTTCTTATCAGTACAGATTTTAGGGATGAAGTTTAAAGGTTTTAAAATATGTGTTAAGGAGAAATAATTTTGTTTTTGTTATTCTTGGTTTTTTATTTTATTTTGGGGAATGGGATTTCATGCTTTATAAAACTATCGTTCAGCTGAGATGATGAAGTGCAAGAACTAAACTCAAGTTAAGGGTAAAACACCAAGAAAGTTGTGGAGGTTTATGGAAGGTTAGATGGCTGTCTATACATTAATTTTCTTCCACTGAATATCATTGCCTGCATCATTGTAAAAACATGACCCTCTCAAGCATGACAAGTGCTTCACTTTGTCTTCCCGTAAATAATAGTTTTATATATAGCTGAACACCCCATGGTAGCTATTTTGTGAGAGCAGCCACAGCAAGGATTCAAAGTTTCAAGTGGGAGCACTTGCTTTAAAAAGGTTGAAGACACCTGAATTATATTATAGTTTTATTCAACACTACCCTGATTGTTCTTTCTGCCTTTTGAGCAGGTTTTTCAAACTTGCCAAGTTTAACATCTGGTTGGGGAATTCTGTGAATTGAAACCCACAGATTTTAGTGTTTCCAAGTTTGAAAATTACTGCTTTAAAGGTGTCCTGGACTTCAGCCTTGGCAATTTTAAGACTAGAAACTACTGAGGGAGCAGGAAATACTCCAACATTGATCAGAGAGTTAGCCACATAGAAGACTGAAACTTAAGGTTCTTTGGTGCTCTCTGAGCTTGGCTGTTTTCTTGTAGACATGTTATTATCTAAACAAAATAATATCATCAGTGCAGTCTAGTAGCCGCATCAGTGCAGTGCAGTTGGATAATGAAATGTTTGTAAAAAGCAAGGGAACCAAGGATCCCTTTATTTCAACCCCAAGCTACAATATTCTCTTCTGTTGATACTGTGAAACTTACTTTTGAGGAGATGTACATTGAACATTTAATCTTTGATAGATCCCCCTGTACTGGGGGAGGAAAACATGGATAACGTGTGAAGAGGAGAGTCAAGGTTAAAAAAAAAGAGATTGAAGAAGGGAAAAATAAATGAACCCTTTCCACTCACAGCTTCTCTGCATCGAATTGCATTCTTCCAAGATGCAGCATAAAAGTGGCCATTAAATTAATATATTGTACAAGCAAAGAACATTAAGTTTGACCTTGAAATTAAGTACACACAATTCTCTAAATGGATGCTGGCTCATCAATATATATCTGTGAAGCTTTGTGAATTATTTGCAGCCAAACATTCCAATTGCTGGACAATAATCTCACCCCTTTCGTGTCATTCAGTTCTTAGTGCCATATCAAATGGAGAACAATTTCTTATCGAAGCCCAAACTTCTCTGAGAGCAATATACCTATTCTCTCTTGATCAGAAGAAGATGGTCTAGGCAGCCCATAATTCCCTGACATGGAGAAATGGTAAGGTATTCTTGTGGGTGCATCTGTCTTTGCTTTGGTGCTCCAAAGTCTTTCCTGGGATAAATAAAAAAACTGGGATGGTCTACAAACAAACAGTCACTAATTGGTGGGATATGCTTACCAGCTTGGTTTAGTGGTTATGATACTAGCCTAGAAACCAGGAAGGATTCTACTGACTTCTAGTCCTGCCTTACGTATGAAAGCCAACTGGGGACTTTAGGCCAGTCAGTCTCTCACACCCTGATCATCAGGTTGTTATTGTGGGGAAATAGCAGGAGAAAGGAGCACTTTGTATGTTTATCATCTTATGTATGAAAAATAATAAAGGCAGGATAAAAATAAATATAATAAATGACTAATTGTTGGCCTGACTATATTGGCAGTCAATCCATGAGAATGAGTTTTGTCAATGTGACACATTAAATTGATAAAAAGGAGGGGCAAATTATATGTACAGACTGGAGAACATCTATTCCTCACATAAATACATGGAACTGTAAACTGAGAAAGAGTGTATAAGAGATCTTTCAATGTCTTGGTAGGAAACCCTTACATAAAGACATAAAGGTAGTCCTCAACTTACAACAGTTTGTTTTGTGGCCATTCAAAGTTACAACGGCACTGAAAAAAAGTGACTTATGACTGTTTTTCACACTTAATGACCATTCTGATCACGTGACCCCATGATTACATGATCAAAATTCAGATGCTTGGCAACTGACTCATATTTATGATTGTTGCAGTGCCCTGGAGTCAAATGTTCACCAGATTCACTTAACAACCATGTGGCAAGAAAGGTGCTAAAATGGAGCAAAACTCACTTAACAAATGTCTCACTTAACAACATAAATTTTAGACTCAGTTGTGGTCATAAGTTGAGGACTACCTTAATGTAGTAATAAAATTCCAGTGAATTTAATGGGATTTGCTTCAGGGTAGGCTTGCATAGGACTGTAAGTATTCGAGAAAAATCAATGTAATCTTTCCCTTAAGCTTAAATTTAGCTGAAACTAATAGCACTTTACACTTCTCTTTATTTTTCTTACTCCTCTCTTCTTTCATTCCACTTCTGCTCCGACTTGGAAGAAAGAGGTTAAAATAACATGTGGAAGGCTTTGTAGGAAGAACAATGTACAGGAAATCCTTGGAAGTCCACTCTTAGAAGCCTGTTTGTGCACATCAAAAAGACTTGCAAAGAATCCCCTGATAATAGTGAATTTGGCCAAGAATTCTTTTCTCAATTATTGCTAGACAACAGTTCCTTTAGAAAGTGTAGTAAACTGGGGTTCAGTGGAGGAAGAACATTTTAATTTTTACATCACCTTTACAAAGGTATTGTTATAAATGTATTATCAAGGTATTTGCCACCATCCAAAGGTATTTTTAATTTCATAAGATCCTTTTTTCATGAGAGCTACCCAGGATCAGATCAAATCAAAACCATTATTACAGCCATTAGGCAAGACACACTAGAGTTTAATACAAAATTTGTATTTGTACATTCTTTCTTTTTCCATTTCTGGTGTCTCCTTTCTTCCCCGTCCACAATTGCTAGCCTTCCCTGCCTCCCCTGATGCTCTCCCCTCCAAAATATTACACTGGACACAGAACTGTGAAACAAATGAAAGGAGAAGAAGGAGCAGACTATAGAATTCTACAAAAATAAAAACCAAGAGGAAACTGTTTCTAGTCAATTTTGCAATATTTCATAATATTTTATTTAACCCGTTAAAATATTGCACCATTTCTCCGCACAAAACTATTTTTTTTCTGTTTAAGAAACAATCACATTTCAAAATGATATTGAATTCCATAACCCTGGAGTTTTAGAAAGATATTTTATCTTTGGGAATGCACATTAGGCACTTTTACATGGAATAGGAAGTGATGAGTTAAAAGATCCTGTTTCATATTAAAGAAATCTGCTATTGCTTCATAACAATTTGTTCACTCCTGTTTTCTACTCTCAGCTGCCATGACAAGTAAGTAAAATGGCAAAACTGAGAGACTCAATTTCTTTTTAACTAGGTAGTTCAAAATCCTATTTCCAATGACTCATTGAAATCAACCTTTCATGGATCAGTGAAAAGAAGGACTAGGGATGACAGTGTTCCAATGTTTAATGTGCTACCCAGTGGTGGAATCTAACTTTTTTTATCACCGGTTCTATGGGTGTGGCTTGGTGGGTATGGCTTGGTGGTGGTGGGTCATGTGACTGAGTGGGCATGGCCAACTTGCTGTCACTCACGGCAAGGTGGGGTAGCAAAGACAGGGCAATTTCCTATGTACCTCCCCCGCCCCTCCGCTGCCCTTGGGCTGACAAAATAAAAGATTGCAACTGCCTGCTGAATGCTGGCAAAAGGAGGTTAGGGGGAAAGAAAGAGAAGGGCCAATGGAAACGCATGCCTGCAGCCAGAGCCAGACTTGAGCAGCAGCAACTGTCCGGGCTGCTTGGAGTGAAAAGCAAAGCATGCAATATGCAGCACCAGGATTCCTTGAACGAGTGCTGGAAGAAAGGGAGTCTGATTGTGAGGGGAGGCTTTTCCAAGGCCTGTCATAGAGGGAAACAAATTTTGGGGGGTTGTGCACATAGAGCACTGGGGGATCTGTGCCTGGAGTGAGAGGGGAGCATGGGCTGACTGGGCAGGGAAGGAGTACTGGACTTCCAGAACTCATGTGGGGAACCCAGGCTTGCAGCAGCAGCAGCAGCAACAGTTTTTTGGAGCTTGTTAAGAAGGGCCGCTCCTCCACCCCAGCCATGCGTTTTCCAGTCTGGGCTGCTTGGAGTGAAAAGCATGCAATATGCTGCTGCTCCCAGGATTCCCTGAACAAGCACTGGAAGAAAATTGGCTGATGTTTGGCTGGGCTTGGAAGAGCAGCAGACGGATGCAAACCAATCTACTTCTCAAACTCCTAATGTCTGAACCGGTAAGCTGGAAGAGAGATTCACCATCGTGCTGATGAGTAGCCAAGTAGGCTTTTTGCTTCCCTCCCCCATCCCAACCCAGCACGGCGCAGACAGCAATGGAGGTGGAAAATGGGGCGTTTCCATTGGCCCTTCTCTGGGCCTTGGGGACCACGGGGAAGGCAGGCAAGCATGATGGGGCTGCGGGCCTCATGGAAGGGAGTAGAGAAGGCAGGCAAGCGGCCCTGGCTATGGGGACCACTGGGAAGGCCATGGGGAAGGCAGCCAAGCATGGCTGGCTCATGGGGGAGGTAGCTGGGGAGAAGCGAAGGAAGACTCACCAGGCAGAGATCAGCAGGGTGGCATGGTCGAGGCAAGCGAGGGAACCAGAGAGCAGCATCAGCTATGGCACAGATGTGACTCTAGGCAGGCGAGGCATGAAAAGGAGTAAGTGGGAGGGGAGGGGTGGGGCCAGCCAGTCATGGCATTTGACGGTTCGCTGAACTGTGCATAATCGTTCCTACTAGTCCTCCAGAAGCCGTCTGAACTGGCTAGATTACATCTCTGGTGCTGCCACAAAGAGTGGGTCAACTTATTTTCTGAAGTTACACCTTTTGGGAGAGGGAAACCTGGAGTAAAACAGCTTGCTAGTTTGCTTATGCTCAGAATTCTGCCTAATGTTATGCAAGCACAGCTATTGAGTCAATGGCTAAGCCTACATGACATCCTAAGCCGTGATTTGTTTTAACCCCAGTTAGGCAAGCTATAACAACCTGCATGGTGCACAACATTAAGCCACTTACTTTTGTATACGAATGGCTATATTAACATGTTATGCAAAGACAAACCTCCCCTCGAGCCTCTCTATGGTTTAGCCTTAAATGATAATCTGTTTTTGATAATATACATACAAGATTTAGTGCTCATCTTTCTTTGCAGTCTCTTTTCTTGCTTTCGCCTTTTTTCTCGTTTGTACTTTTTCTTCTCATTTTCTTTTAGGAGGAGAATGGGGTCAGCATTTTTAGGCTGATTGTTATTTCATGTAGCATCTGCACATTTTGAAGGGAGTGAAAACTGGATAGTGGCACCCAATCAAGGTGAGCCCCATGGAAATAGTCTAACAATTACCTTCAGTAATTCTCAGACTATTTTTTTGACACTAAAATTCTGACAGCTTGCTCTTGTGATAAAGATGTTAACAAGAGAAGAAAATGGCTCTAATTTAATCTATTCTTACAGGTCATGCTGAAATGAGATGGGGATGACACAAAATTATAATAATAAATACAGGCGTAATTTCACAGTTCTTCATAAATGCTGCTCCCCCGTCTTTTCACATGCAAATACGCTAGCCTTTGCTTTGTGGCAGTGATTTATGAGGTGCTATCTTGCCCTCCACTTGGGAATTGTATTCTACCTGATCCCATAATTATTTTTATACTACTAAAACAAACCCTTATAGATTACTATTGCAGTGCCATTCAGTGCTCCTTCTCTTTATGCTTTCGAGAGTCTTTACTAAGATATTAGCTTCTTAATTGTGACTCAGCTTACACCAGACAAGAAATATAAAATAGGATCAAAGTGCAAAGGGAGACAAAAACAAATCTGTAAGAGCTGAGATGAGCTATTGTTTAAAGCAGCATTTTTGTGATGCTAGCTGTTACAGACGGAAACCAGGTTAATTTACAACTAGCAGTGGCGGGTGAAGAATGTGTTCAGAAGGAAGAATCTGGAGATATTAAGTGTTTCTGTTTTCCTTCACATTTGCATCTTCTTCCTTGGCCATCCCTACCCATAACTATGTTTTTGTCAAATGGAGATTTATGGGAATCAGCAAAACCATGTTCACAGTCTGTCCCAAGAGGAATGGCTAAAGTCCTTCAAGAGAGAATATTGACTTTCAAGAAAAAGGATGTTGAGTTAGGAATGGGTATTCCTGAGGCAACTCCCAGGCTGAAGATTGTGATGTGCAGCAGTAATAGATAGCCATGCATGCTGGGAATCCTCAAGCCGACAATAGAAATAATAATATGAAGATACTGATAAGGTCTTAATGAACATTATTCAAAATGGGCAGGGGCTCTAATTTGAAGGAGAATGACGTAGCTCTTAGGCAGAAAGATTGATACATGATGTAATGATACATGATGTAATAGCATAAAAAGGAGCAGGAGGAAGCTTTGAAATGGCAATTAAAACTAAGGGCCTTGCTCCACTATCTCCCCATTTGTGCTGACAGAAAAGTAAACCAGCATGAAATTTGCTATTCCCACTGCTGATCCCAACACTATTTTTATTACCTCTGTTCCCACTTTATTGCTAAGAAATTTATTTCCTTCCAAGTTAAGGGGAGATAAAGCCTTGCAGAATATAAGCACTTTGAAGCTGCTTTTGAAATCGGTACATTGGACCACTGGTGCAGCAAAGGATCATTGAAACCTTTCTCATTATGGTTTGGATATAGATGAAGTCAGAGGTGGGCTGCTCTTGCTTTAGCAAGAGGTTCGCTGGTCACGCGTGCGCACCCGCTTTGGGGTTCGTGTGAAGCTACAGGGAGGCAGTTGATGAAAACAGCTCCGGTGAGTACAGCAGGGGCGGTGCGGAGCTCACCTGAGCAGCGTGGGTGGCAGAAAGTTGAGTTATTTAGCGATAGCTTAGGGTAAAGGGGCTGGGCGGGGCCAGCCAGAGCTCAGAGCAAGAGGTTTACCCGAACCTCTGCAACCATGCAACAGCCGACCCCTGGATGAAGTCCATATCCTGGAACTCAGCAGGACAACAAGGTAATCAAAGCAAGTGTATGATATTTTGAGGTGCAAATCTGGTTATCTCTTTACTCAGGTCATGGAGGGTGGGGTGGGAGGGAGATATATGATAAATTAAAAAAAAGTTGGGGGGAAAGTTAATAAAGCTGTCTTTCACACAAGCATCCATATCTACAGTACTTCTCTTGAGATGTTGGAGGCTAGGATTCCATCAGAGTCAGTCAATCTGGGCTAAATTAAGGGATTGTCAAGGCGCTGGGTACAGCAGGGCTGGGTGGGGCGGTGCTGGGTAGAGAGGGGCGAGGCCAGTCAGGACTGCGTTTTGGGGTTTCGCCAAACTCCGCAGAGTCTTAGCAAAGGGTTCGCCCGAACCCCCATGAACCCCCAGCATCCCACCTCTGGAGCTGGGTAACAATTATAACAGCCACCAAATTTCCAGTTCTTAGCAACATCAGGTCTGTCAAACCTAGAACTGACACCTAACTATATTGAGAAGTTTTTGTTACAGCATTGTTTTAAAAATGCAAATATATTGAGATTCTTTTGAACCATCTTGCAAAGTAAAGCTCCATGTATCGAGTTATTGTTATCATTAATTAATTCAGCCTATCTATGGACTAATACAGGTACTCCTCAACGTATGACCACAACTGAGCCCAAAATTTATGTTATGTGAGTAAACGTGTTAGTTTATATTTATAAATCTAAGTAATGCAGTGCTTTTGTATGCAAATAGGGTAATAGCTATCACAACAAGCAACAATACTTTGGTGTATCTGACGATACTGAAAAGTGTGGAGCAAGTTGTCATTGTTTCTACTTTGAGGGTAAATGCTACTGGTAATAACCCATATCTGTTGCAACATCTTATTTCTATACTGGTAGTCCTCAGTTAACAACCAAAATTGGGACTAGCAACTCTGTCGCTAAGTGATGAAGTCAATATGCAACCTCACATGACTCTGATTCGCAATTATACTGCCAGCTCCTCCATTAACTTTGCTTGTCAGAACCCAGCTGTGAAGCACGCAAATGGTGATCGTGTGAGTTATAGGCCATGGCCATGGTTCTAAATGCCTGCTGCTTGCAGAGCACCTCTCTCTCTCTCAGTCACATGACCACAGGGACATTGCAATGGTTATAAATGAAAGGACTGATTGGAAAGTTATTTTTTCAGCACTGTCATAACTTTATTCAATCTGTACCTCTGTTTTCTTCAACCTGAGAAGGTTGCTCAGCTGGTTCAGCTGTTATACCTGTTTGAGTCAAACCCTCTTCTCGACTTAGAGTTGCTTAATCAGACAATCACAACAATAACCCAACTATGGAAACCATTGAAACTGTTCCTAGAACTTGTATTATTCTGTGGTATTACAGTTTTTATTTTTGCAAATGGCTTTAAACCTGCTTACATTCATAAATAGGCATCCCTCAATTTTTAAAACAGCAACAACTACAGTTTAAAATACATTTACACTTCAAGAATTGGAAATGTCAGCGTTATGTTGCCGATTTGCCATTTCACTTTTATTGTGGGATCTTTTATTTTTTATTTTTCTACTAGAATTGTGGAAACATCTGTCCCCTATATATCGGGGTAACATGAGAAATTCCAAATAACAAAAGAATTCTATTTCAGTTTAGTGACTCCATGCATCTGATGAAATAAATGTAGCTCATGAAAACCTATGCCCTTTAATAAAATCTATTAGTCTTAAAAGATGCTACTAAATTCCTGATTTTTGATTACCATAGATTAATGCATGGCTCTCCTTCTATGACCTCTCCGAACTACATAAAAAGTTCTCTAAACCCACGTTTCCCTGTTTCTGTTTTTGGGTTTGGGTGTGAGAAAGAGGTGCTCCATATGGTGTCTTTCATGTGATTTGGGAATTCTCACACGCTGTAGAATAAAAAGAGAACAATAGTAAAGGAACTTCCACCTGGCCAATGAAGAATTAGAGTGTGGGCTTGCTATGACAGAAAAATTGAGAATCATTACTCTAGGTCTGTGACACAAATTGTCTTTCAGTCTAGCTGCCTTGGTACGCATCAGATTCTCTGCTCCATCTAGCATAAGTGGATAGATTATGGTTTTAATATAGGCAGCTGGCATATGCCAAAGCAACTTGCTAACCCCCCCCTTTTTTTTTTGCCCAAGAATATACTCATGGTTTCTTAGGAAATAGAAGAAATTAAAAATGGTGGGGGAGTGCAGCTTAGTTTGTCCCCTGGACAAACTAAGTTAGGAATAGACATCTTGATCTTCCAAGGAGGCTACAGGGGAAGCAGGAGCATTCCCATTTTCATTTCATTTGGTAGTTGAATATTTTTAAGAGGAAATGCCTGTGTAGCAGCAAGTTTCTGAATGAGCAAACCATTTGGCACATTTTGTGTGAGCTTCATGGGGATCTTCACCATGCATTCTACTTTTGGAAGTGTTCCCAAGAATCCCTCTTGTCATAGGCCTTCCATTGGAGACGCCACATTTCATGGACAAGAGTGGTTGGGATATGCTGGGTATAAGCCAAATGAATCATAAACCCTCATATTTTCCTATAACCTTGATCATCTGCATGCCAGATAGGGAGAGTAAAAAGCTGTGACTAACTAGGATAAAAAATGTGAGGCATCTGTTGTCTCAGGTGACCTCAAACAATCTTACAAAATTCATGTATTCAGAATGAAAAGTTTTACAAGTGACCCATGACACTAAAGAGTATTATGGAAAATGTTTGTGAACTATATATGAATAGCTGAGTTATTAGAGAAAAATAGGGGCATTAAATGAACCATTTGATAACTCCAAAAGAGATACGTTAATAGTAAGCATAAATGGTAAAGCTAGTTTCAGCAGCTTCTTTGTAAACGCAACAACAAAGGGTCTTTTCTGTGCCACTAAAATAGAAGGAAATTACTTCTGGATTCAGAACAAGCTAATGCCAAGGTGACATTACTGTATCAATTGTTGAATCTTCTAATGGAAATTAACCAAACAGCTTTCTCATAGTAAGTAGACACGGGTTAGGAGCTCTTCCCTCTTGCAAACTTCACTAGTTAATTTCTAGATCCTAAGACCTTTCTTTATAGACTATTTCCCATATAAAGAATGATTTTATCATTAGGAGATCAGGCTTTGTATTTAATGCCAGCAGCACTCTTTATGTAATGTTCTGATTTACTATCCCCCTTCCCCCAACTAAGAGTTAGCAAAATATGATTCATTAAACACACTATGATACCTAAATGGTCCTATAATTAATCTACTTCCTTAAGGCTGTTTTGTTCGCTGTTCCCCAGATGGCTGCTAATATTTAATAGATTTCCACTGACTATCTGTGTAAAAAGATGTTTATGGGCAAGGTCTAATTTATGAACACAAGTACCATTATTTATCCTTACTCACATTATGGCACAAAAGCCTTATCTTGACCTTTTAAAGTAACACAATTTGTAGATGCATATAGAAAATTACAAAGAAATGCAATCCATTTCTCTAATAATATGACTACTGAAGTTAATAGCTGCTTCAGCCATCACAGAACTAAAGCATAAGTTAAGTGCAGTTTTTAAATATTTCTGTAACAAAGCCTGAAACATAAAACAGGGGATTATAATAAGAAAGAGTTTTAACTTTGTAAAAAGGAGTAGATGTATTTAATATCTTCCTGCAGAGAGCAATTATGGTTGTAACAAATATTTCAGATTCTGTATTATGGAAGTATCTTTATTAATCCAACTTAGAGTACATAAATGAGTGTAGTATTGTCTAGAACTCCTGTTTGATTATGCGTGTCTGGATATGCGTGTGCCTGTGTGCATATATGTAAGTGGGTATTTATATGGAGTCCAAAATGAATCATGGAGAGAATGAGGTTTAAACCTTCCCAAAATACAGAGTCTATTCTTGGCATTAAGCAGAAGAAAAATTTAAAAATATCAATCTTATGCCATATACTGTAAACATGTGAATTGAGATAGATATGCTAGAAATGTCGTCCTCCTCCTCCTCCTCCTCCTCCTCCCTTGGTTTAGCAGCATAGCATTTCTTTTTTCATGTTAGGACAGTACTATACCATAAATGATTTTGAACTGCATTCTTTCTTACCAGAGCAGTGACTTGGTCTGATCAGACTCTGCTTCTCAGACATATAGGCAAGGTATAAGAAGGTATTAAACACTGCTCCCTCAAAACAAAGTAACTATAAAAATGAGAAAATATCAGAGATGGCCAAATTCTATGATCCCAGGAGCTATTCTCTACTCATGATGCCCATGGGACTCAAATAGCTAGTTCAATAAAATTGGTGACTTAATAGCATGTACTGTCAGTTATGAAATCTATTGCTTAGCTTCAGATACAAATCTGTAGAGGTAGATAGATAACAAGTATTCCATACAAAAAATGGTAAAATTATAAAATATGCCATTTTTAAAACTTGAGAAAGTTGTAACAATCACATTATTAAATCAATATACGGAAGAAATACTTACGCAGCGGAAAGGACATTCTGCTCTGTTCTCTTGAGTAGCTTGAAAAGAAGGCAACCTTGTTAATGATATACCCTTGACAAAAACAGTGAATCTTCCAATTTTACATAAGCTGTCCATGAATCAATGGGGAGATTCTCTCAAACAGATTCTTTTTTTATGCTATTGTGGGAGTGATTAAGATTCAGTTTTATTAATTTATTTAAAAGACCTAAATGGCTGCCCATCTTAAGCAGCTCTGACCTATAGCAACCATAAAACCAATAAATAAAACAATAATAAAAACAGTAGACAAGAATAAACAAAAATCCTGCACAGTAGTTGTTGATGGACAGATGCACAAAGATTTGTAGTCTAGATATTCTGTGATCATTATTAAAGCTGCTGACTCTGACAAATTAAGTAGGATTGCAGGTTGCATCAAAAGAAAGTATCCTGAATATGTTTTAGTGTTTTCAAAAGCATCTAACAGGCACATGGAAAGTATATTCATATGTATCTTAGAATTAGAATCAGATAATCTTATTTTCTTAATTTGCCATTGTAAGTAAAATCCCTCCAACAGATATTGTACTGCATGCTATTTCAATTTGATAGAAATTAAAGTATTATTTTTATTAATTCTATTCATATAATAAACAAACAAGTTCCCTAATACAGATAGTCCTTGACTTAAAACAATTCATTTAGTGATTGTTTTATGTTACATCATCACTGAAAAAAAGTGACTTATTAGATCTTTTATAGAAATGGCTTATTCATATTATGAAAAAACAAAAAGTGGTGATTTGATGTTAATTCTACTGCAACAGAGAGAGTAGGAAATCAATGTTTCTTTTTCTTTTTTTCTTATCTTCCCTCGCTTCTCTTCCCTCTCTTCCTCCCCACCATTTTCCTATCTATTTTCATATTTTGTATCATATTCTATAACCCAATAAAAACGTTAAACGTGTAAAAAAGTGACTTATGACCATTTTTCATACTTATGAATGTTGCAAAATCGCCATGATCATCTGATCAAAATTTGGACACTTGGCAACTGACTCATATTTATGATTCATATTTATAGCCCTTTGATATAAAACCAATACATTGCCAAGCAGTGAATCAGGAAATCTGCATCCTACATAAAAGTCTTCATGGCGGAGAGCAGAGGACACTGATCCTCCATCAAATGACAATTAAAGGTGGTTTGCATAATAATTCAAATAATAAATTTGTAGATCAACAATACTATAATTTATTTTTCTGTTTTGGTATGTCATTATGATTTTTCTTGACTTTGTGAACTGCTGGAATTATGTGCAAAAAATGTGGTTGTAACAAATATATTTTATGGGTTTATCTTGAATTTGAAGGCAACATTCTAAAGTTGGTGCTGAGCCTTTGTCCGTGACAAAATGTCTTGTGTGTGAAAAAGAGTTGTAATTCATTAGAGCTGCGCCAAGAAATACCCAGCTGTGTTAAGTCTTATTTTGAACCCCCAAAGACAAACAATCTCGGAAGAAATTTAGTGATTAGGTCTGAATGAAAGAGAAAGGAATAGTTGTTCTAAAATGGCAAAATTATCTGATAAAACAGGTTGGTCTAAATACTGTTCCCTCTACTCTAGGTGAGAATAGGTAAAGAGATGATGAATCTTTCGGCTTAGCTAGACAAAATGATGTTGGAGGACCGATTAGTATCATGATGAAGAGGTTAACACCCTGCCTGTTACAACAAGTGTCTGTGAAAAGGAGACCTGATCTGAGAACCGGCCATGTCAACCATGAAGTTATTTCAATACATTTCTTCTTCCTAACAAGATGATTAATCCCATTATTATCCTCTCCACAAGTCTATTTTCCATTTAGCTAAGCACTTTCTATAATGTGCAGCTTACAGAAATAAAACTTTGACTTCTTAATCAAAGATTTGGAAATTTTTTTTGCAGTCCTCTTTCCCTCCAAGCATAACTTACATGAATATATCATTTTTGTTTGTCTGTTTCTAAATTGCTTTTTCTAGTCTGGGAGACTGCTTCTGAAAAATATGTATAAAATATGCACTAAAATATTCTGTTAAATGTAGTTAACATGAATAGTCTTGTACTGAAAGTTTAACTTTGTTCTTCTACAATAGGACTACAGTAATAGAATTACAGCTTATCTGGGGGAAAATGTGTTTTATTCAAAATCATACTTGTCCATTGCAGCTTAATGTTCAGTGTATCAAGAGAACCGATTTTATCTTATCAGTGTGTTTTTCACACATTATCTTGGGTTAACAAGCTGGCCTGAATTAAGGGATTGTAGTCTTTATATCATAAAACTGCATGATATAATTAACATGTCTGAACTTAGAAATAATAAATTAGTATCCAGCTATCATTTTGTGGTTAGCAATTGTAATCAGGCTGGAGATAAGGGGGGAGGGGGAAAGGAATGGTGTTTCATAAGGCAAAGGTTATATCAATAGAACTATGGAACTGTATAAATTTTGATCTTGACTGTTTGTGTATGTTGGGTTCATGGTCAAGCTTTTAGAGAATCATAGGCAACCTGTTCCCTTTGACAAGATTTACGACTCAGAAATGTTTGCAGTCAGAAGATTGTTCTTAAATGAAGCCCTACAGACCTACTTTCTTCCCATTGCATCCTTTAGTAATATAATTTTCTTTTCATTCTTTTGTCATTTGGAGTCAGAAGTCTTATATAAGTGGAAGTGTGCTTGGAAATGCAAAATATTAAACTTAGTTTCAGAATTATACATATACGTATAAAGTTTTATTGCACCCAATCTGCCCCATCCAGAATGGTCACTGAAAATTGCAGTCATTGTAATTAGAGTCCACCCTATCTGAAGAACAATGAATGTCACGTGATATCATATGTTTCCCTGCTCTTTAAATGATAAATTTAATAAATTATTAATACTTGATTTTGAAACTAACATATATGAACCATCTGAGCCAATCTCTGGGCTTCCAATAGAACTATATTCAGCTTACCCATATAAACGGCTGTTTGTGTGCCACAAAATTGTCACTAGCTTTAGTCTAACTTGTGCATCTCTAAATGAATTCCAAATCAGACATATGTTCTTCTGCATTGCCCTCTATTATAATAGTGGATAGAAAGGAGGCAAATAAAAGCTTAAAGTTCTAATCAGAACTCTAATCAGAAAGATGACAAATGGTGAAGCTTATTAAATTTTCTTTGCTCCGTTGATGAATTTAATAAAGAACTAATCAAAGATCATTAGAAAGCTTTTGTGCTTCGCATGCATTGTAGCTGAATTGCAATCTGAATTTGTGTTTTACTGGTTACTTAGGATTGGATTGGATGTATAAATATGAGGAAAAAAATAATTTTAAAATCAGCTATAGATACCAAATGTACATGATGTTTATTGCATTTGCACTACACTTGTGATTAAAGGATTGATGTTTCACATTTTCTAATGATATTTGATTAAATTGATGTGTGTGTGTTTGTGTGTGTGTGCGTGTGTGTGTTAGTAGGCCTTTATATGAAAGTTTCTGTTTGTGTCTGTGTAAAGGGAACATTATTTCCCAGAGAATAAAGTTATAATGTAGGCCACTCATTACTGTGAATGATGTTGAAAGACACTCTGAATAAATTGTTGTCTCTTGGAAAGCATGCATTCTTTCTTAGATTTGCAGCTTGCATAGGTTTCTATCTGGGAATATAGCTGAGTGGCTCAGTGGTAGAATACCTGCTTTCAAAGCCAGCCAAACTTTAGATAGTATAAGGGAATCATCTCAGTGATTTCTCAGTGGGGAAATTGCCCCACATGCACCACTGTGGGTATTAGGAAAAAGGAACAAATAATTAGTTGTTTTTAATCTATTATCTTTGTATTTTTCCTGCAAGGGAGAATGAAGTATTCTGGCTTAGGTGCCAAAATAACACAATCCACTCCTTGATTGAAGAGAAGAAAGTATGTTGCCTCAGAAAAGCACATTCCTTGGATCAGCTCTATATGTATGCTTTGGTGCCATGCATGGAAGACTTGTCAGTAACAATTAAATCTCAGATAAAATGTAGAATGAGAGGCCTCTATCTGACTCTTAAGAGTGCCAAATGGGCAAAGCTCTATTCATTCTCCTGCCGATCTAACCTCAGGGCCATTGAAGTTAGGAGGACTGAAGAAGCAGAGTCTCTATTCCATGCCTTTCTATTGGTACCAGCAATTTGTCTCCTAAGCCTGGGTCCAGGGAAAAAAAAAACGGACCTTTTTTGGGGACAAAGTATGGTGTCCTTCCAGACCTTCACAGTCTGACTTGGAATAACTTGATGGATGACATCCAGTCTCTTTATTCCTGTAGTAGATAATAAGGCAATAGTGGAGTAGTCTGATATTAAGCAATAACATGTAACTGCACCAGGCAGATGTCATTATGCTGTGGCTGCTGTGAGCATGGTTTATCAATTTATTATACTGAAATGACAGAAAAGTTGGTTTCTAATGCAATCAGAAGGTGGCAGCTTACAAAAGCTCCCTAACATTGTTTGTTTCTTTGTCTTTCCGAAATTCTTTCATTGTACCTGAACTTTCAGTAAAATCTCTAGTTCAGCCTCCTCTAATCTTTCAGGCTTATTGAACACTTTCCTCCCTAAGCATCCTATTTTTGGGTGGTAGATGGTTACGTTAAACTTCTAAGGGCCAAACTGCACATATTTTTAGTGTGTATTATGTTGGCTTGTGGCCCAAAAAGGAAAGAAAAAAAATCAGAATAAAAAAAATTGGTACTAAATCATGGTTTATAAATCACAATTGATGGTTATACCAAATATTTCAAAATAAAAATAAACAACAAATAGCATTATGATTTATATATTTATATTTAGTTTATGGAAATTATCTCAGAGTTATCAATTTATTATACTGAAATGACAGAAAAGTTGGTTTTTCATTATCCAAAATTTCTAGAATATAGATGCTGACTGGTGACAGCATTTCAAACATTTTCTGCATCCTGGCTGTATAAAACCCAAAGAACAAAGAGAAATGTTCTCCTATCAGGAATACAATAATGCAATGTCTTGAAATATTACACACAAAAAATACAACCCTAGTTTATGCAACCATCTCTAGCCTTCATCAGGCCATTTTAGACATGCCATAAAATTACACGACTAGTACCTCACTTAGAAATGTCCTTAAAATTATAATTCAGGAGTGAGGAACCTATTGCATTCCAGATGGTTTTGCATTATAAATCTTATTTGCCTTGTTAATTGTGGGTTGCTGGAATTAAGATCAATAACATCTGGTGCACTATAGGTTCCAAGTCTGTCTTAGTATAATGGGATTCATTATTTCTTTTTCAAGCCAGTATTTTTGTGATGTATGTATGTGCCTTATAAGGTACTAATTAAATATACTTGATGTCAAAGAAAAAATTGCTTGTTTTTGTTTCCTTTTGCAGTTTTATAACAACTCTTTTAGAGTTTTATTTAGAGCAAAGGTGTCTCTTAATATACTAAATTTATGAAATTTTGCGTTAAATTAATTTATGTTGTGTTTATTAAACATATCAAAAGAGTGAAAACATCAGCATACATTCTACTTAAACCCATTTTATAATTTGCTGCATTTATCTATGAACTTCAGTTCCAGGGTTTCATGTTCCATTGTAGATTGAAGACATCAGAAACTAGTTTGGCATCTGCTGCCACAGCAATTCACTAGTTACCATTCAAGCTGTGGAGAAAGTATGCAAAGACAACCTTTGTATTCTTATCGCTTTTCAAATACACATTTTCATACACAAATCACCCAGCATCTTTCTATCAGAGCTTTCATCTGCTACCTTATCAGTTGTTGACTCACGACAAGAGGCAGAAGGATACACAAAGCGATCTGGTGCAGACTTGGGTTGGAAAAAGCCGGCTCCTGAAAGCCACTTGTCTGTAGAGTCAGTAAATATTGACATGATGTGTGGGAAATGCTTCCTTTATATTAGACTCATTATTGAGTTCAACCCAGAAGAAACATCTCTTTCAAGAAAGCTGTAATTTTGAGGGGGAATGTATTTTCATTTTCTCTGTTTCCTACAGGTCAAATTACACATCATTCTTACTTCATTTTTAGCTGTATCTTTAATTTTGTTTTGGTCATCTTATTTACGCCTACATGCATGAGGGGAATAAGGTTTTAACTTTCAACACAGAACATTATGAGGGGAAATGTATTTCTTTATTGTATAGCCATGTTAAAATAAAAAAAAATCAAGATAAATCCAGCATTTGCACATAGTTGGAGTTGAAAGAAGAAAATACTATTGGTTGAATATCTTTATAAGGTTTCAGGTAAGGGTGAAGAACAGAGAGGTAAATTTGATTTTTATCCCAAATGCAGCTATGGAGTAAGAAGAAAAAATTCCAGAGTGGGAATTCCTCAGACAATACAGTATTAGATCTAACAAAAAAATATATATCTAAGAGTACAATATTCCCATTTTCTATTCTGGTACTAATAAGCATGAGGTTGAAATCTCATGACTGGTTATAGTAAGTATTTTAAACCTTGATGACTAGTAACATCTGTGTTGTCCAACAGTGGCTAAGTTACTTGTTGTGAAATAATATGTGAAGGTAATTTTCTGTGATGCAACATTTAAGGTTGTTCTACATTCACACATTTCATTACATAAAGTTTGAAATCAATTAAAGGACCTAGATTGAGTATACTAACTACCATATTTTCCTTTCTGAATATTACTGGATCACCATATATACAAGTATTCATGTATTCAAGATAACTCTTTCTTTGAAAGGTTACTTAGAGTAAATAACTATAGGAAAAAAGCAGAGCACAAAGCTGCCCCCCCCCCCCCAGATCTTTGCATTTGAACAGTAGACTGAAAAGGTATAGAGGTCACTTGATAACAATCTTACCAGGCAAATATATTTTCATTTAAATTGTAGTTCATATCCACTGGCATGCCTAAAATAAAAATATGGCAATTTTATGGAGATGTGTGCACTATCCTTTTTTTAATTATATATTTTCTCTTCAGGGAATTGCTGCTGGGGTTCAAAAGGCAAGGCCCAGATGGGTCATACTGGAGACCTCAGCTGGTGTGATAGTGGTGACAGAACAGGCTCTGCCAAAGGGGAGCTTGGTGGCTATAACTCTTGCGCTGTAGTCATCAGGCTCCTGGGGCTGAGGATATTGTGGAGCTGAGGTACTTGATTTTAAAGTAGAAAGGAACGGCAAGATTCTCTCTTCAGGCAGCATCCCCTTTGTGAATTGGCATTACAGTTGGCTCTAAAAGTAGCATGTTCTCACACTAAGAATTAGGCTAAAAGCTGCCATGTTTTATTTATAGAACAGCTCCACTGAATATTTGTCAGTTCCAAGAAGAAAATTCCTTCCTTCCTTCCTTCCTTCCTTCCTTCCTTCCTTCCTTCCTTCCTTCCTTCCTTCCTTCCTTCCTT
>JANHFL010001634.1:43107-53581 GCA_032468155.1 Oxyrhabdium leporinum | reverse complement strand
TGTTTGTTTTTTTGAGAGAGAGAGAGAGAGAGAGAGAGAGAGAGAGAGAGAGAGAGAGAGAGAGAGAGAGAGAGAGAACAGCTAAAATAAATAAGGTTATGTCTACCCAGAGGAAGAAGTAGCAGTAGCAGAGAAAGTATAATAATCTTTGGCTTATAGTAAAGTGGGGCTAGAAAGTCTACCTCCATTTTTGTAGGGCTCTGTAAATGTTGGCAGAAGATTTTTGCAATTTTCTAAGGGTTCAAGAAATCCATTAATTTTGGCCTAGAAGTGGATTATCACTATGTAAATTGAAGTGGCAGAGAATCTTGTCCTCCCCCAATTCAGTGTTAATGCTAACACTGCTAGTGATAATAGTTTTGTCTCTAATTTTAGCAATTAGACAAAACTGCCAGCCAATTTGCTGAAGAATGGTTTGTTGGTAACAATATCATATCATGAGATAGGGTGGGGAGAAGATTGTCTTTCTGGTCATCTTGTTTAAGGGGGGAAATGCTAGATTTCTGTGAATTACAGTGATTATGACATCTTTCTTCTCTAGTTATTTTCAAACCCCCACTCTCACCCCTGAAAATTAATTAAAAGTTCTGAGCATTTTTAAAATGTGAAACAATTTGTGGATTCTGGTTAGATTTTTAATAAAAATGATTTTTGCTCATGCTTACTTTTATTTCTCTTTCTTTCATTTTTTTTAAAAAAAATCAAGTTAATATACAATTTTACTTAAAACATATATAGAATTAAAGTGCGAATTCTTCCTAATTCTTTACTGAGGATTAAAAAAGAGTAAGAGCCATCCCTTAAATGGGATGCTAAGGAGATCCCTTAAATGGGATGAGTTTCAGTGGATCTTCTAGGGAAGAATCAGCTTGCCTTGAGTTTTCTACCCAAATAGAAATATAAAATAAGTGAAGATGCAACCATGACAGTATCTGCATTTTTAATCCTTCTTTAGTATTGCTTAATTGATTGTCCATGGACTCTTCTAGTACTGTGGAAAATAGATACTGGGTATATGCAGAGGAACAAATGGGGGTACCTGGAGTGAAGGTAATGCATGTGAAAAACATTATCGGGATTGTAGTTAACCACAGATGAACATGAGTTAGGCGTGTGAGATGGGTTTGTGTGATTTGGGACTTTTCCTAGGATTTATATTCTATCCTCTGCCCTAGAACACCCCAGCACTGTAGGTTTACTAGCCTGGCAAAGTAATAATTACCCTTGATTCCATAATAGGCCTAATATGGAAAACTACATCCAGATTTACAGCTACAATGTAGAAAGGATTTAGAAAATTGGAAAACAAAAAAGCAACAATAACATCAGTAGCATGGATAGCTCAAATCCAAAGAAGAGTAGGGATAGAAAGCACATAACATTTGTCAAAAACCTGAAGGCTTTTCCCACAGGAGGAAATAATAATATGTTCTCTGAGGTCCTAGGGATTGTGGCTACATGTAACCGGCTTAAATTTCAGATTGGTAGGATTTGAAATATTGATCAGTTGAACATCTTAATCCTAGAATCAATGACTGGAACCACAGTGGGTTATCCCATATGAGAGGTTTACAGGGAGAGACTGGACAACAACCTAATGGGTGTTGCTCTTTTTTCATTCACCAGCTGCTTTGACTAGATGCCCTTCCAGTTTTGTGATTCTACTACATATGCTACATGTTCCACTTGATGGAATACTTGCTCCATACCAAAATGTCTATGAAACCTCTGTCTATTTGAAATAGTTGCCTATGTTAGTTGTATATTACATATTATTTATTTATCATATTTGTTTATTTATTCATATTTATATAGCTGCCCAATTTACCAGAGCGCGACTCTGCGTGGTGTACAGTACTTAATTAGAAAAACAATAGATATATATAAAACGACCACTATTAAAACTATAAAAAATATAGAAAGCACACAAAACAAGAGAGGATCATGTTAACTGTAACAAGGGGATATTATTGTAATCAAGTACGAATTAACTGAACAAGTCTCAGCCTACCACATAATCCTGGGTGTGAATTAAATATATTATTCTGGGTAATCTGCCATATATCAGCGCATTTGATTGGCGAATATGTAGTGCGTATTATTAAGGATATGTTGAAATGAATTATATACAACTCATTACATTCCATAATCAGTTCTTAACCACTGATCTATACCTACCCGCTGTAAGAATAACTATTTCCATATTGTGCAGAATGTATATGTGGTCTGCATACAATTCCTTCTAGAAATCCAGCAACGGCTTTTATCTCAAAGCTTCACTTTTCAGAAGCTGAATTTTAGAAGTGTCTTCCCTTCCTGAGACCCTTAGCCCTGTTACTGTTCAAAGATTCCCAGTCTTACTGTACAAGTAATTCCTTTGTATAACATCGCTACACTTTGCTAGAGATGAGAGCTCAGTGGGAGATTTATCAGTATGGCGAACAAGTACACTGCTCTTTTAAAGCAGATACATGATGCCCAACTTCTTGTACAGCTCTCAAAGCAGCAAAGAAAAATAAACAAGGACTCTAAGTAATCTGCTAAAACAACCCTATTTCTTTATAGTGAGCACAAATCGACAACATATAGTTCATACAGTTGCCAAAAGCCGTAAAAGCCTAGTAGAGAAGTGTTGGAAGTCCCATCCCTTTAACACACTGATTTTTCACAGCGCACATGAGTTCCAAACAACAAATTGATGACATCAAATCATGACTCAAAGCATTCCGATTATTTTTTTTTCATCTTTATGTGGATGATCATAAATACTCAAAGTAGAGACTGCACCTCCTCGAGAGGCTGTCCCAGCTGGAAGAAGAAGAGGCCGCAGACCAAACTGCATCTGTACTGACCGTTATGAAAACGTCTTGCATGAACTTGATTGGTTACAGTGGGGTGGGCAGCAAGGGACAGTTAAGGGGAGGAGGAGGTAGAAAACATTTTTTGAGGGATTTTTTTGAGGGATTTTGGCGCAGAGTTCTCAGTTCTGGCTAGGCAATATTGCAATCCACTTGATCTCTAATAAAATTACACCTTTCTCAACAAATGGAGTCAAGGATCGTTTCTATTTAGTGGTTTAAGTTGTGGGCAGCCTGACAGCTAAACTGTTTTCTTGCAGATGTAGACAAGTTCATTTCTCCTTATATTCTCCATTCAGATCACACAACACCCAGTACAAAATACAGCACTGAAATACTTGACTCAGATATTATTTTTTTCTCACTCCTTTTTGCACTTTAATCCTGAATTTGTTTTCTAAAAGTCAATCTTGGCAACACCAACAGATACTATATGTAATCATAAAGCTGAAAATTCTGGGTAATTTAGTGCCAACATCTGGAGGGATTCAAGCTGAGGAAGATTGGTCTACACTTATCTTGGTATTCCATAGGATAAAATAAAATAAAAGCAAACTGTATTTTTCTGGTAGCATTGTAATAACAGACTTCATTGTGCTCTTTAAACCTTTGCTGAGAGCCTTCTTATTCATGCTTGCCTTTCTCTGAAATTTATCCATTGAGCAACTGCAAAACAGGTGGAACTTGCTTTTCTTAGCATTGGTTAACTAAAAAGAATTCTGAATTCTGAAATTATAAGCAAGTCAAACAAGAATAGGGATCAAGTTGTTGGATTTGGATTAAGGAATACCAGGTTTACATTCCCATTCATTCATTTAACTCCTCAAGTGATTTTTGGTTCATTCATTCTCTCATCTTAACTATCTTGCTGGGTTGTACTGTAGTAAAGATAAAATGAGGGCGGCAGAGTTAAACACTCAAGGGACATGTCTGGTTTGGTCAATAATATGGAAACAAATAAGAAAATAATGCAGGAACTGACTGATAAAATTTCAGATTATATCAAAGAAATTGATTCTCATCATTGATGTTTAAAGCTGACAATTATGTTACCGAAACTTAAATCAGGCATGTCCAATCCGCAGCCCACAAGCCACATGCATAAACTTTTAATATTATGTGATTTATATACATTAATTAACTACATTTTATATTTATATGCTACCCAACCCAATTCCTCTTCACTTAGTGTGGCCCACACAAGCCAAAATGCTGGACACCCATGCTTTAAATAATTGAAATCTGTCTTCACAATCAGTGGAATTTAAGCCAGTTATTATTTCTCTGTCCTACCTACCTCATATTTCATTTTGATTGTAAGAATAAATGTGTGATGACTCCTCCGGTTGCTTCCCCAGATATTTCTCCAGAAGTCAGCTCAGAGGAAGATGAACCAGTTCCAGGCACGTCTGGAGGGGAGTTGGTTAATGGCTCCAAGCAGCCCTCTGAGAGGAATTTGGCTCAAGCACAGCTGCAGCAGGACAACCCTGAGGCTTCAGGTGGAGAAAGCATGCAGCTGCAGCCAGTCAGTAATGAGGAAGAGGAACTGCCTTCTGCACCCTGATCCAAGAACACTTAGGGCAGAGAAAAGGCAGGAGCAGAGAAGGAAGCCAGATTACTCATGAGGAGAAAGCCTTGCCCTTCTTGATGGGCTACAACAGAAGCTGGCTATTTAGCACCGTAGAGAGATGAATGTGATACTGGGAACAATGTCTTCATTTCCTAGCTGTGTTTTCTGGTCGTTGTGATTCTTGCCTTTTTGGGATTGACACTGTGCTTTGACTTGGATCGTGCCTTGTGAGCCTTCTTGTATTGTGGTTTTAATTTTGCCTGGTGGGTTTATTTGATAGGGAAACTTTCCAGTGTCTTGTGGACTCATTGGCCATTGCTCGGTGGACTAGCATTGGACTTAATTGGGACAGTTCTGGGGTTTTGGTGACGGAGTTGTGGGGGAATATTAATTAACCCACTAAACCACAGGTGTGTGTGTGTGTGTGTGTGTGTGTGTGAGAGAGAGAGAGAGAGAGAGAGAGAGAGAGAGAGAGAGAGAGAGAGAGAGAGAGAGAGAGAGAGAGATCACAAAATGCAATACAGTTATAGTAACAAAATACTATTATAACAAATATTAAATTAAAATGGGCTGGCTTTGCTCTTTTATGATAGGGAACAATTTAGGACTATATATTGAGCTATAAATTCAGGCTTATATCAAGGACTGAACATTAGAAACTCTGAGAGGCATTCTCAGAGATTTGGGAAGAAGTCTAACTCTACAACTCTACTTATCCTGCATATTCAGTCTCCATTGCTAACATAAAAGTGTTCAGGGTTGATAAAATGGGGAGTCTAGAAGAGACCCCGGATTGTTACAAAGGACACTGGGGATGCTAGTAGAATCCTGATTAAGATAATTAGTATCTTTCTTTATGGCCAAAATAAATCCAAGCACCTAACTAGGATTATGGATTCTTATAAGAAATGTTTAAGTTTGCCATGAGATGGTGCTTAATGAATCTTACTTTCACACTTGTAGCATTTATTTTCAGCTTTTTTTGTAATTCATCACTAAATGCTAAGCAATTTCTGCTGCATTATCCTTCAGTCCAGACCAAAAGAACAACCAATTACCATATAAAAAAGACATTTTCCAATTTCACACTATATTGTTGTCAATCTCAGTTTTAAAAAGGCAGTGCTGAAGGCAATTAACTTTCATTATTAAGCACATTTTCTGCATACATCAGTAACCTGTATACAAAAATAAAAAGGGTTTGTGGCTTTTTAATATCTACTGGATATATCAATAAAAATTACGTAAGAGTGGTTCATATATATGAATATGACTCCTAATATGGAAGATACGATGGAAGATCTAAATAGCAAAAATGAAAAATTATTAGCAACAATCTATGCAAAGACCTTCCCCTTAGCAACTACCCACCTTATTTCCTCTGTAACAATATCCAAGTGTTTCTGAAAATTATCCCAGAGTCCAGTAGATAGATGAAGAAAGAGATCATTCTTTGGATTACCAACATCGGTATCAATATAATTTCTCCAAAATCTAGATGAGGGAATGTAACACACTAAGGAAAGAAAGTAATCCGCATCAACTCAGAACTCATTATGCTGCTAAAAATCATGTGGTGGGATGGGAGATATGAAAACCAATTTAACCTGAATGTAGGGTCACAGGAAAATTGATTTTTTTATTCTTTTTGGACAGCTTCTTGACCCCTGCCTGTTGCAAACATTTGAGAGTTTAACTTTCCCATGCATTACAATGATCTATCATTGAATTTTCATTTATTGTGTCATTTTCATAGAGTGTTAATAAACTGTTTAATAAGTTATTTATATCTTCTGCCCAAAAAAGGAAATGCCTTTATTAACTGTTGCTCTGTGCTATCATCTTTCACCATGAAACCAGTACAAAACAAGGTTTTAGAGTTGTGTGAAATGTGGCAGCTACACAAATGGAAACTAGCAATAGGGAA
Organism: Oxyrhabdium leporinum; assembly: GCA_032468155.1. Lineage (NCBI taxonomy): Eukaryota > Metazoa > Chordata > Lepidosauria > Squamata > Cyclocoridae > Oxyrhabdium > Oxyrhabdium leporinum. Next base: position 47,226 of record JANHFL010001634.1, on the reverse strand, counting down.
TTGGGTTTTGTTGTTGAAAAAGATTACCTCTGTAGCTGGCACATCTTCCAGACACTTCTGTTGCTGCCATTGTTGACTTGATCCAGCTTTTCCAAAAAGTAATCCAGAAATGCTGAGGAACTTTGGGAACAGATTTTCATCTCCTAATGCAGGTGAAAATCGGGTATTGATTACATGAAAAAAAAAGTTAAAATCAAAGCAGTTTCTGTTCCCCTTTCTACTCATTGCAGCTTTTGGCCTATCCACTCATAGCTAAAAAGCATTCTTTCCTGATAATCAAGCTTCAGCTGCTTGAATTGCAGGCCGGGCCTCTCGTCTTGAGCTTCAGCTGAAGAGCTTCTTTAATTAACCATTATACCACAGATGTTATTGATTTTTTTTTTCTGAATCTGGTTGAAACATCATTGTGCTGGATCATCGCCAAGGCTAAGGCCTCAATTTTTGTGTGTGTGCTGCTTTTTACTCCTTCTGCATACCTTATTAGTCTCTATGTCTGTTAAGTGCAAGACACAGTATTAACTCAGAAAATATGAAATCGATTTTCAGCCTTGCAGCCCTGATCGAAGGGACTTCTAATTTGGAATCAGAAAGCCCAGAGTTGTTTAGGGAGCATGTCTTCTAGAGAGCAGAACCTGCACTCTTCCAGTTGGGTTTAGTTGTGGGGGGTTTTTCACACAGAGCAAAATGTAATGATTTTACATGCTTATAAATATATTCTCATAAATTATATGATAATGTATTACAGTTCTACAACCAGGTAACAATTTTGGTGCTAGCCAGTTTGGGTAGCTCATTGACTGCAGAGACTGCATTGACACAATATGCTTAACCTTCTCAAGTACAAACTTAGCAAGTTTATTCATGCAACATATCAAAACATGTTTAGTGAAAACCTTACTTATGCATTCTATAACTTAATGCGTTGTGCACATCAAAGCCCCTTCAGTTAGTTTACAGCTCGACATATTGTACAAACCTCCAAATGGGTTCATTCAGTAACCAGATTAAGCATGTTATGTCATCAGAGTCCTCAATTCACGATGCAATCCTGTTTTTATCTATTCAGAGAACTGCACTGAGTATAATGGTAATTCCTTCCAAGTAAGAATACGTTGCATATCCTTCCCAGTGGTGCTTTCCAGGTATGTTGGGCTTTTGAAATATTTATGGTTTTGCTCATAAACTCTTAGTTTATATCAGATTTCCCTAGAAAATGCAGTTGACAACTTCAGTATGAAATAGAAAGCATTTTGCAATAAATGAGCAGGCAAGCCACCTTCCCACCATCACTAAGGCAGCCATGTTCAATATTCAAGACAATTGAGGCATGGTTTACCCCAACACTCTTTTATTAAACTATTTAAAATGAGAGGAGAAAATAGGAGCCAGAGCTGAGAAGAGAAACTGGATTCATTCTCTCCCCTGAAGATTCAGAATTAATTGACTGGAATCCATGGGGATTTACAGGAGAAGTCCAAGATTAATTGAGACCAAGAGAAATCAGTTCAGGAAATCATTATCTCTTAAATAATTGGTAAAACAATTTAGCTAGAAATTGTACGAGATTAAATTTTATTTTGACTGTATGTATTAAGTCTAATCTTATGGTTTGATATTTATTTTTTTCTGTAATGGCTCAGTAGTTGTGTGTTTTATGCAACTTGAGACTGCTTCACCATAGAGGTCCCTCTAAATTAGAAATAGACAACCAGGTCTACATAAAGCCTTGTATCTTCCTTTATATTTTTCTATAAGAGTTAAGATCTCAGTTACAATATGAAATATGTACAGCTCTATATTTTATCTCCTTTGCCACTGAACGATGCGATGTGATCAATTAAAACTGAAAAAGGAATTTTAGCATCATCTTGTTTAAAAACAAAGATTGATTTTATTTATCATTTGTGAAATTGATCTATTTCCCAAAAGATGGAAGGATGGGCTAGTTGTCCTAGCCATAGAGCAAATGGCACTATTTCATTTTTGCCTTTTTAATTTGCCAAATTAAAATCATATATTTCCCACACACTGGTTAGGAGGAGGTGTCTCCCTCCTCAAAAAAAAATAAAAAAAATAAATCATGGCACAGGAACTACCAACTGCTAGCAGTATCAAAGCAGAAGTCAAAGGCAGGATGCATAGACCTCAGACGGCTTTTGGGACAGAAGGGTTAGGATGTTGCTACTGTCTTACTTAAAATAAAGGTCCCAGGAGTTATTATATTTTTGTTATTTACTAGCATACATCAAATACAGTTTAAAATAATATCTGTACTAACACAGCACAGTAGGAATGCTTTAACAAAACGGTGCTTGAGCAATTGCACTGAGTTGTGGGTTTTGTCATTTTCAAGATGAAAATGACAACAGTCAAAGTGAAGATTCCTCCCTCCACAATCAATCAACTTTTGATTTTACAGTATCATCAGATCTTTACATAATCACTCTCAAATGTCTAAAGACAATTGTATGGGGGGGCATTTTAACAGAATCCTGCTATATTACATTTGTGTATGATTTATTCTCCAGCAGCAATAGTTCTGCACAGTAAATCAAACACAGAAAGCAATTTTCATTGCAGAAATTAAGCCAAGGGCTATAGTCAATGGTTAATTCAAGAAAGATCAGCTAGTCTGAAGTAACAAACCGACAGACGCAAGAAAACCTGCAATCTCTCATCTGAACATCTGCCTGATTAGGTCTTAGTTCCTCAAAATGGAGAGAAACTGATCAAGCACATGCTCAGTTTTAGGAAAAAGAATCTTAGAATAATTCATCTTTGGGGAAAGTAAAAATTTACTAATGTTATTTGGGGAGTTAGTTTTAAAGAACTGGAAGGTATTGAGATAATTCTGCTTCTGTTCTAGTAAAATCAGGGTATTTAAAGTACATTTAATGGAAAATGTCCCTGTAGTTGTCTGTGTCTCTCAGTGTGTAGTTAATCAAAATCAGAATGCCTTAAAAGGAAAACCACCTCTGCTGCTAAGGAGCAGTATATGCACCTACCAAAATTTAACAGCTGCAAATTAGAAATGTGCAGGTCAATCTAATCAGTTTCTAATTGAATCACAGATTTGATTTGTTTCAACTGTTAATAGCAATTTGAAAATTCAAGCCCAAAAAGGGCTTTTGATTCAGAAAGTCAACTCAGTTTGGAGATTTGATCAAACTGCCTTTCAATCAAATTTCCAAAACGAAGCTCTATTGCAAACCTCTTGAGAAACTGATTTGATTTAATATTTCTGAGGAGGCTAAGACGTTTTGTGACAAAGTATAACTAAACAAGGGAGGCAGCCATAATCAGAACAAAAGAGAATCGGGAAGAGGATGGGGCAAGTGGCAAGGGAGGAACAATGTGCAGAAACAAGGAAGAATAGGATCCAGGCATTGAAGGGACACTACTTGAGAGACATAGACTGCAGCAACCAGGAAGATGTAACATAGAGATCAAGTGACCTGTGACCAATTGAACAAAAGAGGAGAAGAAAAAAAAAGAAAACAAAGAGGTTACCAATGAGCTATAGTACAGAGAAGCCCTTTAGGGTCCCAGAGACTCGGATCCCATAGAGGCAACAACTATGGGACAAAATTCCAGGGCATCAACACTGAACAAAATAAGAAGTGTCCTCAAATACAGAATAATTGGCTAATATGTATTACCATATTAAAATGTCTCTCCTTACCCCCAACACACCCTTTATGTCCAGGATCTGAAATTGCTTAGCTGAATATATTTAGAAATTGGATTGGCATTATTCGCTGCTATTTAACTGCATTAATAATAATAATAATAATAATAAGTTTAATTTATATTCACTGTAAAGAGGAAAGCAAAAGGCTTTTATGCTACCAATATAGGAAAATAAAGCATCCCTAGCTGAAAAATGATTTCTTTCATTTGTTCATTAGTGGTTGTCCCTAAGAAACTTTGTGATGTACAAAGGCGCTTCTGCACAGGAAAACGAGGAAGCAGGAAGAATGATTGAATAGGTGCAACAGCACAAACTATGTGTAACAACCAGCTGTCACTTCTCTTGATCTTGATTTTTTATTTATTTATTTATTTATTTTTACATTTATATACCGCCCCATTCCGAAGACTCGGGGCGGTTTACAACTT
>JANHFL010001634.1:23595-42779 GCA_032468155.1 Oxyrhabdium leporinum | reverse complement strand
CACAATCCGGGTCCTCATTTTACCTACCTCGGAAGGATGGAAGGCTGAGTCAACCTTGAGCCTAGTGGGATTTGATATCTTGATACTATATGTCTGTTGATGAAGACCAAGATTGCATCTGCTATGTGGCTCATGATTTGTGATACACCAAGACAATGATCCCCCCCCCTCTGTATTCAAGTTTTTTATTTTTCCCGCCAGAATATAGGAATGTGGGTTTTTTTCCTGTTGAAATGCCACTTCCAGTTTTTTGTTTTTATGCCAGCCATGAGATACCTCTTGAATCTTAATTCTGTCTTTGAAGGCATACTGTCCTTATCTTTGTGTCACTTGCAAATTTGTTAATCTTTTTTTTCTAACTCTCCTCATCTAAATTATTTATAAATATATTGAACAGCATAGGGCCTAGAACAGAGCCCTATGATATACCACTTAACACTTCCTACCAGCTTAATGTGGAGTTTTATTTGTTCAACCAGTTCAATACTCATCTAATAATAACACAGATCAGACAACATTTCCCCATCTCCTCTTATTGGAGACTTTGTCAAATGCTTGTATATTTTTTCTGGATCTGATATACTAATAGCAAACTCGAATACAAACTTCAGGTGCTGTTTAATAATACAGTACAGAGGACTACTGTGAGGTGTGGAGATCTATCAGAGTGATTGGATGAGCCCCAAAGTTTGCAGAAATAACAAATTTAGACAGGAAAAAAAATGAGGTGACTTTCAAGCCCCCCAGTGAGGTTTGATCAGGCAAAGCAGCAGACAGTTTTTCTATTTCTCCTTAGAGTTAGAACCGAAAGTAGCCCAAATTAAACTGAATGGTGGGATATTTGGGACAGAGCAAAGGAATCGCTTCTTCACCAATGCACAGTAAAAATATGGATTTCACGTCACAATTTGTAGCAGTGAACATTTTTAAATAGAAAAAAGACTCAAGATCTTATACAATGTTCTTACTAAGCATAAACAGAAAGTTTTTACCTCTACCTATATCACTCCACAAATCTGTCTTGGCTGCTGAACAGAAGAGTTGTAAACGTATAAAGATTTTCTTGCTATTAAGTCCTGTTGTATTCGAGGGTCTTACTTCTGAGCAGACACCTTTATGCCTGCCTTGGAGGACAAGTGGCTTCCAACTTTTTTTTCTGTGAGTTCAGCGATATGTTATTTGGACATAATTCAAATCTTTTTAAAATACATCAGTGGCGCCTCTTGACCTTTCAAGACAAATCACATGGAGAAAAATGTTTATTTACATTGTTAAATTGCCGGGCCTTCCGAGATTCAGTAGTTCCTCTTACAATGGAGAACTCATGCACATCACTTTCATTCTTCAAACAAGAATCAGACAGGCTACTTGAACAGCCTAAACAATGACCTCCAGTCTATCCCATGCTTGAACGATAAACAACAACGGAGTCCTCTTGACAAACTCTGCCTCGAAGAGGGGAATTTTGCCGCTCACTATGTCTGCTGAGCATGAGTTGGGAGAGAGAGAGAGAAAAAGAAAAGATCATCTTGTAAACAATTAATTAATGTTTGCCATGAATTATCATTTTTTACTTCCTCCTCAAGAGGCTCAAAGGGAATAAAAACACATTTTTGCAGGTGGTGGCATTCAAACGAAGGGCAATCAAATGTTTGAGAGCAGTGGCACAGTGCTTTGAGTCTCTAACAGTGAATGATGCTAGGATTAAAGCGCAGCAGGGGGTTGAGGGCTTCAGGTGTGAAGCTTAATGTTTGTGATCAGCAAAAAAAAAAAAAGTCTTGAATTTATCTAAACTGCTCTTCTGCTAACAGTACTTCTAGCACATAAATGTTCCAAAAGTGGCAAGTGTTCTCATTACTCTTCTAAAGCAAACATGATCTGCATTTGAAAGGCGAACATCCCTGTTGCCTAATTTAGAATGTGCATCACAAAGTAGATGATGACCCCAAAACAGATCACTCTCACTCGGCTGATCACACACAATAACTCATATTAGAAATATAGGAATGATAGATAGGGTATAAAGTAAATATTACATGACCCAAACTCAGCATTTGCCAGGATTCCTGAACAATGTACAGTGCTGTGCTTCCTATAGTTAATGAAAGTATCTTATCTCCCTCTTGCTCACTCACTCTCTTTTCAGTTAGCTTCAGTTGTTATTTGGGAGCCCTCATTTTCATATCTTATTGCCACTTAACAGAAAAAGTGTGCTGTGCTGTTCTCTTTTATCTGCCTTTATACACCTCCTAACTTGCATAGTGAGTAATTCTTCACTTGGTTGGTAATGTACCTTAACATTTCCTGAAATATATTTGACCTGATTAAGGCATTTGCTACTAATATTCTGCATCTCCTCTTGGTCAGTAATAATTTTCCCATTAATACCAATGCAGGAACCAACTCCAGGTGGGCAATCTTTTGCCAAAGGAAGATGCTTTATTTATTGAAGTTAATGGTATACTGCACTTGAAATCACCATGTGAATTGGGAAAAATATTAGGGATCTTGATCAGGAACTTGAGCTACAATCCACATACTAGTTAGACTCAATTGAATTTAAGTGTATGAAGTCTGGATGAAATGAAACAAGCATTGGAAGTCAATGATACATGATTACCAGGGGAAGACTGCTACGAGGACTGGAACTCTGAATATCAGTATTAATGAGGAATTACTCCTTAATCCAACTACATCAGTTAACTATGTTTATTTGGATCAAATCACTTGGTCTGAAAGATTAACTGCAGCTGTTCTATACTGATACACAGCAATAGCTAAGTCTTCTTCTCCTTCTCCTCCGTCTACTTCATAAACTGAATTAAATGTAAAATCTTCCGAATGCAAAATTATATTGACATTTAACATTTCAGAAGAGAGATTGTTTATCACTATCCAACAAGACTTAATGCTCCAGAAGATATAGCATTTTTCCTGTGCTTTTATGTACTGTGTCACTAGAACTTTCTAAATCTCAATTTGCATTTTCCAAGAACAAAATGCTTCTTGGGTACAATTCTGGCCAAATCAGTATGATTATAATCAAATGCATAAATGATCTTGAGAGGGAAGAAGATACTGTCTAGGAAACATGAAGACAAGGAAGACAGGACTCCCCAGGTGCTTAATAGTCAGAGAAAGAAACCTAGGAAAGACCTACCCTAATGGATTAGTAGTTAAAAGTGGAGACAGGAAATTTGTGCCTTCAGACTTGCAAGACTTCTGTTAACGTAGCCTTACAATAAAGTACAATTAATTCATCTTACCCTGTTTCCAATCTGGTTTGCCTAGGAAGACTGACAATAACTGACATCAGTGAATCTTAAACAGAGCTGTCATTTTGTTTCGGAAGAAGGCTGAGTGGCAGTAGAACCTGCAGAGTAGGGTCAAAACATGTAAGATGGCGGTTGCTTCATTGTGATTGAATTTGTATGGGTGTTTAACATTGACCCATGTACAAAAGAGTGGGACTTTGATCAGAGCTCAGTAACTGCCATCTTGCCTCCTTTGACCCTCCTGTGGATGCTGCTGCTGAGTGTATAAAATGTGGCTTATTTTTTTACTCATTGTATACACATTTTTAGAAATTACCATAAAACCCCTTTGAAAGGCTTTCTGTTACTGTGCCTGTATTTTGAAAGAATCTCAGCCATATTGTTGGTTTTTCTCAAGTTGTTAAGAGTAGAGTTCTTTCAGAAAGTCTTTCAGGTATGAAGTATCACCCTAGTTTACTGCTTTATTTTGTCTTTTAGTTTATTAACACAGCCATTTTAATCTATTACACTGTATTTATTTGGAAGTTGCATTTGCTGATTTTATTATAAACTGTCTAGAGTCTCTTGATTGCAGTGGATGGAAATCCAGTAAAACAAACAAACAAATTAGGGACTTCTGAGTTGTCTTTGGAAATTCAGTTCACACGTATCTTTTGGATAATGGGCACACTGGAACTTTATAAGAATTCTTGCTACTCTAAAGACAGTTCTTAGCAGTTTTGAACATGTCAATCATGCACTGAACTTTTATTAGGATTTTTAAAAACTATATAAAAACAGACTTCAGAATTCAAAACAAAGCTTCATTCAATAACAGAAAATGACTGATCTATGCCTAAAGGATTATCAAAAGGGATGGGATGGTTTACAGTTTGAAGAGTATGGGATTTAAATAATTAAGAATGCAATATTATGCAAACCAAACTCGGGTTAAATGAATTGGAACTTATTACCAGTACTTATGGCTTAGGACTGCTGCCTAATGTTATCAGTCTTGATCAGGTTTAACCTGTGCAGGGTTTGTACAAGTTAAAGAATATCCTCTTTCATAAATAAAAGCGAAAGGAATACAGACACTTGTTTAATTTCAACCGATAATACTCATTTAAGTTGCCACGATCTTTTCCAGTAGAGTAGTCAGTTTTCATTCTGCTGATGCTGCTGGTCCTAAGGACAGTCAGTCAGGGAGATCAACAGTCCAAAACCCTTGGACCTGACCTGCTTCTCAGCTTCTGTTTGAACTGAGCTTAGCCTGTAAAATCCAAACTGGGCCCAAAGAGGGCCATAAACAGTGCAACTGCGCAATGAGCCTTTGGAAGGCAGCTGAGGCCTCATTTGGGGTGACATGTTGTGGCTGATGAGTGTGGATGATGTGGGGTTTTCGATAAGTGCCTCATCAGTATCCTCATCATGATCGTGTCGCTCAGCCACGGCATGTGCCCTGACTTGATTGTAATTGCTTGAATCTGCTCCCGCTGCTCAGGAGCGCACAGTAATATGCAATAAAACAGCAAGAAGTGAATGTTAACCATCTGAGTTCTGACATGGCTGTTTTGCAGTTCAAGCACTCTAGACAGAGAGATGGATAGGTAGACAAATCCTGTCTTCATTCATTTCTACTGGCATCGCTATACTACTTTTCTTGTACACTCAGAATATACATGGAGTAGGCTAAAGTACTGATAATGCTGTAAAGATTAAAAGACTGAAAATAGTATTAAGGTATTCAGTATTTCTTAGAACTTTATGATATAATATGGAAACATGGTACTGTTCGCTTAAAATAAATGGCATGTTTTATGTTTTCTATGGTGTATTATACAAATGCCTATCTCTGTATAGCATTTACCCTGCACCATTGCTTCCAAGTTGGGCAAAGAGTTAAAGTCAAGTCTACATTTGTGTTCTCAGTGACCATATGAAGATGACTAGCCATTTCTGCCTTTGAAGGTATGGGGTGTTTTTTTTTTCAACTTTGCATTCTAGCCTCCAGCATTGGAATTGCTGGTGGTATTCCATCCCAATCCTAATGAGATAACTTCTTTCTGAGCGAATTACATCTGTGTGTGTTCAAAAGAGTTGGGATGAAGTGCTGTAGAACACAGAGTTCCTATGCAATACTAACCTGCCCCAAATTACTTGGCAAGTCTTGCTAATATCTGGAGCCTTCCACTTTCTGAGGCAAGTTCTGTTCAAGGTTTGAATTATATTCACTTGAAGCAGGAGAAGGGAGAAACCCTTTAGGACTAGTAAAGTACATTTAGATTTTAAGCCTTGAATATTCAGCAACATGAAAATTTGATGAATATAGTTAAAAATTGGACAAAATGTGACGGCTTCTCTCAAAAACTGGCTGCCATAGGTGGGAGAGTGATTTCATTAAATGGATGCCTTCTGTCTATTTTCCCAAAATAATGTTTTCTTGATAGTCATAGATCAACTGAAGAAGCTTCTTGGATGAGAAATGAATTCCAGTTGCATCTTGAAAAAAAGCACCTTTGGGACAACCATGACCTGGATGACTGAGACTCTCCACAGACAGTCTCATAGATCAAGGGAAAAGTGATTGAAGAAAAGAAACAAGGAATGTTCTATAAGGGGGAGGAACCAAAATGGGATTCATTGCCTATGCTACATTTTTCTAGGATGCAACCAGGTAGGGGGGAGAGAGACAATCACAATCTCCATAGACAGTCTCATAGATCAAGGGAAAAGTGATTGAAGAAGAGAATCAAGGAATGTTCAGTAAAGTTAGGTGTTAAAATTGGTGGAAAGGCTTAAGTGATATTTTATTTTATAGTCTGGGATTCACTGATGAGTCAGAGATGGTTGGGGCTAGTGAGTGCCATCAATGGCAAGGTGGCATGGAGGTTTTTCTTCTCGCAAAGTAGTTAAATATGTAGTGATATGATTGATTAAAGGACATTTGGCAATATTATATTGGCAAGACAAACTGCTTTCCCATTTCAAATTCCACTGTTATTGTTTTTATTTTTTTTTATTAAAAGAATCGCTATTCAGATAGTTCAAGCCTGTGATTTGTGGACTACTATTTGTCTGTGGAGGCAACTACAGATGATGAAGCAGGACCAAAACTAAAAGCAGGTTTCTTTTTAACTATCCCAACCTAAGGAAATACTCATATCTTATGAGCTTTTCTAATAAACGAAATAAAGCCAAAGGTTAGTCCCTTTGGCTTTAAAAATGTTTATGTCAATGAGTAGATAGAGCCACTATTGCACAGTGGTTAGAGTGCAGTACTGCAAGCTACTTCTGCTGCCTGCCGGCTGCCTGCAATTTGGCAGTTCAAATCTCACCAGGCTCAAGGTCAGTAAAATGAGGACCCAGATTGTTGGGGACAATATGCTGACTCTGTAAACCACTTAAAGAGGGCTATAAAGCACTGTAAAGCGGTATATAAGTCTAAGTGCTATTGCTATTGCTATTTCCCACTTCAAAGGTTGTGAGAAGTTGGCTTTTTTGCCCCAAAGTTTACATTATCTCAGGCTGAAACATGTATATCTTGGGGAAGTAATCCCCCAAAATTTCAGTGTTGTTTTTTTTAAAACAACAACATTAAGCAAGGGTGATGGAAAAGATGCACTGACACCATGGGAGAATTATGTATGCCAGAGTGAGTACAAATACCAGCAGTAGTTCTCAAAACTTTCAGTAATTATGCAGTGGATCAAAAAACAGGCTAGGAACTTCTGCTCTATTCAGAACCTTCACTTGAGATTTTGTATGGGGGGAGGGATGTAAGTGTATAGCTTATCAAAACCTGATCCACTCACTTTGATTGTCTTATTGTTATGTATATGCAATTTCAATATTTGACAGAACCCTTTTTAAATAAGAACAAAACCAACAATGAAGAAACTGCCAGTTATCCACTGTAGATTACCAGGCTAATAGATAAAGAGCTGTAGTGTTAGCATTAACCAGCTGGTGTTCCCATTTTATGCACAGTTTTTAAAAAGGAATGGTAGAAATAGAAGCATGAAGTGGTGCAAGCAAATCACAAACCTTTCAGCTCCCTTGCTAATTGATTTTTAATTGACTATTTTAGAGCCATTGGAGTCACCATGTAACTGGACTCCTGTGTGCATAAATTGGTTAATAAAATTCTGTGAACAATTAGAATATAAAATGTTCTAGATTATGTTCCTAGGTTTTTTATTTATTGGATACATGTATGCTATCTCTACAATTTATATTTAGTATGTAATCAAAACATATAGTTGCTTATAAAATAGATGTTGAGACTTGTTTCTGCACTCTTAATCAGGACATATAATACAGAAGACTTTGTCCTTGAAATAGACCCAGAAATAACCTAATGGTTTTCCGTTACTGTTTATAGGATGTTGCTTTAACACAAGTTTGACTAAAGGTGTTTGCATTTATTGCATTTTTCATATAATCAATATGAGAAAAGCATACTGAGGACTATGTTTCATCATGTGGGAGGCCAGAATACCTAGTAGGAGGGAACCCTTTTGTAGATATTCTAGCTCAAATGTACTTTCATTGTCTCTCTGTTAGGGACAGGGCACTGCTGATCGGGGTGAGCTTCAAAAATTTTAGCAACGGGATCTGTGCCCGGTTGCTGTGTGGGTGTGGCCATAGTGGGCATGGCCTAGTCAGTCACCTGTACCAGGGCAGGGGGAGGGGCATTTTTGCCCTCCCCAGGCTCCGGAGGCTTTCCTCAAGCCTCTCAGAGGATGAAAACAGCCTCCCTGGGCTCCAGAGGCTCTCTGGAGGCCAGAAACAGGCCTTCCCGAACTTCTGGGAGGCCCATTCTAGGGCTGAGTGTGACTGGTCCAAGGTCATCCAGCTTTGTGTCTAAGATAGAACGAGAACTCATGGTCTCTCATGATGTCCTAACCATTATATTCTGCTGCATACATATTAGTAGGGACTTTCCCCGATCTGCATTTTAACATTTAAATGTCATAACATTATTTCAGTTACCATTTTTGGGGAAATCTGGTGTTAAAATCTCCCCTTCCATGTTCCAAAATTTTCATGGATTGATGGATTGATTGATTGACTGATTATGTGCCATCATCTCAGTGTCAGTTCTTAGCTATTACATACAATAGAACCTCTGGTCATGAACGCTTCTGACCATGACTAAATCGGGTTCCAACCAAAAAAATTCACATTTTTTTTCGTTTTCATGGCCGATTTCCTCTTCCGCACCATTTTTTTGTAAGCGCCAAATTTCCAAAATTACGTTCAGGTCACAACCAAATTGGATTGCGACCAAAGTTATGGAACGAATTATGGTCGTGACCAGAGGTTCTACAGTAGATAGATTTTCTCCATGACCATCTGTCCCTAACCTGGTCTTTCAGGACTTCCAACATTTCTTTAGTGCTGTTTTTTTACTTCTTCTCTTTCCTTCCCTGCTTTCTGGCATTAAAGCATTCTCCCAAGAACTAGGTTTTTGTCTGTAGTAGAGTAATTTGAATTTGGTCATAATTCAAACAACACTTAGTATCTAACCAATACATAATTTCTTATAACTAATTAGTATCTACAGTATACAATCCATCACATTACTTAGCTAAATACATCAATACATGTAAACTCTTGATTAATTCTTATTAATTCTTCAAGGCTTTCACATAGCCTGTAAGTTTGACCAAATATGGTTATAGACTGTCTTCAGTTATTTACTGTTTTCTCGTTTGAATTTTTGAATGGCTAAAGAGAGAAGTGATTTGAGAAAAAATAATAATTCCAGGATGAAATAAACTGTATAAAATAAGGGATGTTGTGTTCCAATATCTACTGGGCTGCTTAATCTGTGCTCCTCTTACATAATCTTTAACTTTTATAATTATATATGAATTCTCATGGAATAATCAATGGAATCAGATGCTTACTGACTAAGATACCATGTTTGCAGATATCTAAGGAATAAAAACTTCACTCTGTTTGTATAGTTCAAAAGTGTAGACAAAACCTGGACCAGCAAAACATACATTATTTCATAGCTACTAAATTTGAACAAAATGTCAATCAATATGGATTATCTAAAATGGAGGAAATGGTAGTGATGATGGAGGAGGAGGAGGAGGAAGAGGAGGAGGAGGAGGAGAAGGGGGGGGAAACAGTGTCATGAAACTAGAAATGTGTCTGCAAATGGACAAAGCAAATGCAAAATTAAATTCTTGATGTGAAAAGGGGGACAATGAAGCTTCCTGACTGAGATACCTTTAGAGGGGAATTCAATTTGTCTGCTTTCTTGCTCTCTTGCTTTATTTTTTAGAGATCTAGTGAAAAAGCCTGAAAGCCCTTTATTATTTCTTATTTTCTTTTTAATATGTGGTATAAGTTCTATTTTTTCCCTCCCAATGTTAAAGCAGTTCTCATTTTTTTGTGTTTGTTTCGGACACCTAGCTGAGATGAACAATGTCTCCCATTGAATCACTTCTTTCATCTATTCAGCTTCTTTTATCCCCTGCATCTCATCCCTCCTTCACTACCTTACCTCTCATTAACCCTCAGGGTTCCAAACACACTGCATCTCTTTTAAAGATACATATTTTTTATTCAGACAGAAGCCATTTCTGCTTGGTGGATTCAGTTTCCGTAAGACCCTTACACAATAGTTAAGTGCATGGTACAGACTCTTTACATTGCAGTGAACAATAAGCAAAGATACTAATTTATACTGGCATATTGTATCCTACTCAATTGTATACTACTTCTCCCCACTCTAGGTTAGGCAGCTTAAAGAAACCTTTTCTTCTCCTGGCATAAAGAATATTTGAGTCACTAATCACTTTGGGCTAACATACAAAACCCATTGTTTTCTGCATCTCAGTATGAAAAGTGATAGATCCTAAGGTGTGGAGTAGCATCATACTATTATTTTAAACTTGAATGATGAAATTAAGAGTCTTTTAAAATCTTTTATAATATATTAACTCCAGCTCTATAGGTATACATGCAAGTCAGTAACAATTTTCATCTGATTCATTTATGAAATCAAACTTTTAAAACTAACTTCAAAGATGACTTCTATAAACCTGGCAATATAGTTAAATATATTTAAATATTACTTTATTATTAAATATTTTTTTAAAATGCCGCCAAACTACAGGTGACAAGCACTGTTTCAGAGGTTTTTGTTTCTCTTTTCACAAAAAATGTTTTTTTCTCAGATAGCTTTTGTGCAACACAAAGATATGATCATTCCTTTGAAATGATTTCTTAAGGCGGATGTGAAATTGCACAGCTGTAACGGGTTATTGAATCAGTCAAATCATTCCCTCTAATGGCATTCTCAGGTGATGAGTTCCAACAGAAATACAGTAAAGATGAATTGGGTTGGTAGGGAAGTATTATTATATTCAGGAGGCCCTTGAAGATGACAAAAAAAAAGTCCATAAAATCTCAAAATGGAAAGTTGGGGGAGGGAGCAATGGATGGAGATGAGTCTAATAGCCATAAAATATTAAATATTAGTTGTAAAGAAACATGGATGATTGGAGAAAGGTGGGAAGTAATTTATCTGCTGAAGGATGGAAGTAATTTATCATGGAAGGATTGCACAAAAAGAGGATATTGTCTTTTAATTGTAATATTAGGTACAAATTATCCTGTGCTAGTGCTGTGCTCCTATAGTTAGCCCCTCAGAAATCAATCCCATTGAGTTAAATGGGTCTTCATCCAAAGTCAGTGGGTCATGTCCTGCTTGATTCAATGGGATTTCCGTATCTATAGATTTGCCCTTCAGGAAAGGCAAAACCAAATAATTGGGTCCGTCTGCAACTACATTGTATGTAGCACTTCTAATTTCAATGGAGATACTGTGTAGAGGAACAAAGGCTTTTTCCAGGGCCTGAAAGTGCACTATCCATCAAATGAAAAGGCAGTCTCCATGCCTCTGAGTTGCATGTGTCAGATAACTCACACTCCTATAAGCTGCTAAAAAGACTGTTATTCTCTCAAGCCCACCCTCTGATTTTTGTTCAAATTCATTTTGGAATTATAGAGAATAATGAAAATATCAAATTCTTTACAGAATCTTTCCCTATCCAGTTCATCTTGCTTTCTCTTAATGTTGATCAATTCACAGCTTTTGGCATGGCAGTTTCCTTACACACAGTCTATATCTGCAGTCTATCCAAATGAAATTTATATTGAAGAGGAAAATACCTTTGATTGCGCATATGGAGTACATTCAGCATATTCGTAATGCTAATACAAATGTAGAATACCAGGCTTTTGCTAGGTCAAGCCTAAGAAACTTTGCAGAATATGACATGGATATTATTGTGAATGAATGGCTGTCTGTTGAAGGAATGGATTGTTTGGAAAGCCAAAATCAAATTCATTCATAGATTGAAAGTCGATGTAACCAAATGGGCAAGGGAGGGGCTCCATTAAACTAAAGACCAGCGACTATAGTCAGAAGCAGACTGTGCAACATTTCCTACTCCTTCCTTTGTTAAGAATATATGGTTATTTACTATGGGACTTGACTGTGGCCAACAAGAACCTGAAAATATCCATAAATGTGGAAAGGAATATGGTTTGATGAATGTATATATTCAGAGCACAGGAAGTCACCTTATATTGGGCCAGTCTGAATATTATTCATTCCACCCTATTAAAAATAATTTAAAAAGTTTTTCCAGCCCTGCGTGGAGGTACGGTAGATATATTGGACTTTGTGAACATAAATAAATATTGAACTAAATGCTATAACACAGCTGATGCAGGACAACAACAGCTGCTATTTGACTAATTTTCATTACTTCCCACTGAAATGTATTAACAATCTGAAAATATAGACTAAAGGCTTCATAAATTAAACTAATGCTATATAGTATTTTGTATCGGCTATGGAAATTGTGCCACGCCAGAATGTGTACTAGGCCAGAAAGTAATAGCATCAAGACAACCTTGGCTGGATGATCCATGGCTAATATTCAGGTGAAAGACCACTAACACATCCTATAGCTTTACTCTAGATTGGGAAGTCAAAAACTAACCTTGAATAAGGCAAAGGTAAAGGACTTCCATATTGTTGTAAAAACATTAATACGGGCATCTAAACATTGTGGGTTGATCTTGAGAAAGTATTTATTAATACTGAATAATAAGTATTTATTATGTCTTTGTCTAGTACATGTTCTTAAGATAAAGACCAGAACTACATTGGGAAGTTAAATGTGTTAGGCTAGTACCCTAATAACTTCCAAGTTTGAATATCCATTCCCCAGCAGCAATTTCGCTGAAGCCATCATGCTAGATTTTCCTTTTTGAAGAGAATAAAAAGCAAACTATTCACTCAAGTGGTTTTGCACAGTGCACATTTCTTTCATGATGACTATGTCAGGTTTGGAATCCATATTTAACAGGAAGTTTCCAAACTGCCACATTTTAGTGCCTGGGAAATTGGGAGGAGGGATTTCATGGTGTAGTAGATTAGGAGACAAAACAACATTCTTTCTTACCGAGTCAAGGACATATTACACTGCACCTGGATGGGGATGTCTCTAAATGGGCGAAGAATTGGACAATGTGATGAACTGATGGGATGCAGGGGATGGTCTTTGAATTCTCTTTTGGGATGGGAAAACCCGGAACTGTCAGATTTGGGTTTTCCCAGTTGTGCCAATATGACTTCTTCAATGAAGTTTCTTATTTGGATGGATTTTGTTTCTGACTATTGAATGGGGATGAGGGAGTTGCGTTGGAACGCTGACAGACTTTTTGGGAATGTTGCTTAGATAGCAATGTGTTTATATTTTCAGAGTTCAAGACTCTGGTATTTAGGCTGCAGCCTTTCAGAAATCAGTAATAGCTCCTATTGCTTTTGATAGTTGCAGCTTCCATAATTTGCAGGATGTTGATATTATTATTCTACTTTATAAAAATGGCATTCGTCTTCCTTATGTAAAGGCCCAAAAAGCGACACATTGTCGTGTCTCTGTCATTTTTTTTTATCCTCATGGGTGCATCAGTACGATCGCTGCTTTATGTTCTCATTTACTTAAGTTCAGCATTACGTTAGTTAACTTGATTATATCTCATCTATTTATATGAGCTCATTTCAAAGTGTCATGCTTGGAACTATTACATCATACATCTGTAATAAGTGCACTTTTACTGAGCACATGCATCTTAAAACTTCACTGAAGGGGGAAGAAAAAGACATCTACTTTAAGGCAGATCTTCAATGCACATTTACTGTGAAATAAGTGAATAATAATACTAGGTTATTTTGGAAAGTGTTCTTTTATGCAGTTGCTGCATTTAATACAGTCACAAAATGGCAGCCCAACAGGTGGTCTTTTCATAGTATCGAGCTACAACAATTGGAACAAAAAGGACACCAGAATCTAATGTTCTTCAGAATTTAAAAAGCCGTTCACTTCCTTTTGTGAATTTTCAGATTTAGCCATGTTCGTTATTGTTGAGCCACAAATGCAGGACATTCTTTTTTGACATTTTGCCTTAAATAGATACTGACTAAGGCTGACTAGCCAGCTAGTTGTTTTGTCACAGGGTAGCGGAAATGAGCCATTTAACAATGTGGAGGCACTCTTGGTTCTTAATGGCAACGGAAAGCACCAGTTTTGATATGCAGTAAACCTAGCAAAGTCTACAATCACAAAAGTATATTTGACAAAGGATGAAGTTTCCCCTTTTGCTATCCCCTCCCCGCCACCACCCTCCTAATCTAAGAATTTCTATCTGGCTTAATGAAGTTGCAAAGACAATTTGGTGTCATTGGCAGTTCTTGAAGGTCTTTAAAAAAATACTTGGGCATTGTGGCTCGGGCCATTCAAATCGCCTCCTTTGGGAAAGTCCATTATTCGAAGAGCAATTATGAACTTCTTCACCAAGCAGGGAGGGAAAGGGAAGGATCTGATCCTTGTCTGTTAAATGTTTTTGGTAGTGGAAAAAGTACCTCATTATTGTGATCACACAGTACAATTTTAAGTAGCTCTTCTTTAGAACTAAGAATCACCAAGTTCGTATATTTACCTGTGCATTCAATTCCAGGTAAATATGTGCAGGATTGTAATAGTAGCAGCAGCATTAAGCTAGTGGTCCAGCACTATAAATCCTTCAACAAAATTAAATTTATTCAAATAAGTAGCAAATCAAATGGAGCATTCTTTAATGGAACAGCTACCTTGAAAAATAGCAAGCATAGTGTACTGAGATAATGAGAAGATAATGAGCTTAACCCAGTGAGCTTGATAAAAACTCTTCAAGGTCTAAGGGACAATTTTCATCCAATCATTCTACCTCAAATCCATCAATGATTTAGTTTTTAATTTAGTTTTTCAATGTCAGTCTTCCATAGCATTACATCCAGTTATACAGCAAAACAGGAAACAAATCCAAAGAAATGTACTAAGTCTATCAAATGTGTTTAAATACAAATGAATTTAATAATAACATTTTATTGACATAGTCGCAACACATGATTTATTATGATAATCTAGGAAAATATTGATGCTTTCAGTGCAATTGACACACACACGTGGTGTGTGTGTGTGTACACCCCATTCAGCAGACTTGTCAAAAGAATGCTGAGAGCTTGGTCTCTCCAATTATATACATTTTGTTCTAAAAATTCCTAGGCACAGAGCCAAATATTTTTTATAGTACAGCCATAAAAATGAATCTCCAGAAGAGTAGCCATGTCAATATGTTGCAGGAAAACAACACCAAAGAGACTTATGGCATTGTTGTGGTCTTAGCTTGGGCGGATTGTAGCCATTTTTCCAGAACCAAGGTCATGTTTCCAAGCCAGCCTTCCAGATCACTGGATGTCAACTCCAACATATCTAGGAATATAGCAGATAACTGGGAATGATTAGTTACATTCACTGGGGGGTGGAGGGTGGGGTTTAAACAAATTCATTTATCACTGTAGGGAAATAACCTAACCTAACAATAACCAGAACAGTGTGGTTATTGTAAGGAAAACATTCTTCCAGCCTCTTTCAATCAGACTTCCCAGGCAAAGAATATTTTCTTTTACAATGTTTCTGTTCACAAAGAAAAACAAGACTGTCCTCAATTCCTTCATGTATAGGTTAAAAAAAAGCCTTTGTCCTGTTAGGACTGGAGAAGAAAAATAATAAATAAATTGTCCTGTGAACTGTAGTCATGAGAAGAGAAAAGTAAATACTATTATCCTTTCAGTCTCAGATTAAAGTGGGGAATTTCCAAAAAACCAAAAGTAAATACCTGTAAAACTGAATCTGAAAGGAGGTTTGGACAGCAACTTTTACCTCAGTAGACAAAGGTAAATACCTAGTTAGCATTGTGCTAAAGCGGTGGGTTTTTTTGTTTTTTGTTTTTATTTCTGTGTATTTAAGCCTGCTGTATCAACTGTGAGATCTATTATCTAATTACAGACTCAATCCTGACAAATCCATTTGCGATCGTAGCACAACAGAGTCTACAATTTTCTTACTGATCCATACCATCTTGAGATCTACCCAAAATTTTAGATTATTACTATGTTTCTATTAGAGAGCCTTTGGAATATCTGTCTGTAATATTTCCTTTACTATCAATTACAAATTTGCATGTGACTAACGTAAATAAAAACTGAAGTTTTACATTTTTTTTTGTAATAAGCCCATCTTGAATTATAGATTGTGCTTTTTATCATGGTTCCAATGAATTGATAGATTATAGGCCATCAACCTGGTATTGACTCTTAGTGACCATACAGATACTCTTCTCCAGTGTAATCTTTCTCCGAACAAGCCCTTCCAGATTTCAAAGAATTCACTTATCTTCACTACAATCAAGTCCATCTACCTTGTTGCTGGTTCCTCTATTTCCTTCCACTCTTCCCAGTAGTATAAACTTCTCCAGAGAACTAAGTCTTCACATAATATGATAATTTAAGCCGGCTCATTTGTACTTAGAGACAAAACACTGGACTAATTTGTTCTATGATCAATCTGTTTATTTATTTGGCTATCCATAAAATTCTCAAAAGTCTTCCCCAGCATCAAAATTCAAAAGCATCAATATTCACTCTATCCTGGGTCTTCACATTTTTGCTTCCATTGAAAAACCACTTGATTGCACGATTCTGATCTTTGGAGGTATAAACATGTCATACTATTTAAATATCTCTTCCAAGGCCTTCATCCCTCCTCTACTATAGCAAATTTCTTGGCTGCTGATAATTCCTTTATTATTGATAATTAATCTTAAAAGACAGAAGTTATCTACCACTTCAGATTCTTTATTTTCAATTTTAAGTGAACTGATGTACCTGTTGTCATTATTTTGGTCTTTTTTTATATTTAATCTTAGTCCATTTTTTTCACTGCACTCCTTGACTTTCATTACTAGAGCTTGCAGATCATTAGCGTTTTCAGCTATCGAAGAATCAGCATAGCACACCATCTTGAGTTTCTGAACTATGAGTTATAAATTTAATACACAAACAAAAGGATATACATTTTGTGGTGCTATGGCCTCCTAGATTGATTTTTTTTAGATTCCCCCACCCGTTTCATTAGTTTTGATGTCGACTGAGCATTCAGTGCACAAACCATGAAGTTTGCTCATTGAAAACTGATTGAGACATAGTCTTCAGTGTGGAGAAAATGGCAGACTTGTGCATCTCTGAACAGCATAGAGAATGCTGAAGTAGATCAGGTGCCAAGTCTGGACTAGTGAAGCTTCTACAGACAAGGAGAAACCAAGAGATCACCTACCTATGGTCTGAAAGGTAGTTCTTCATGAGGAGATCTATGGGACATAAAAGGGACCCTGCAGGTAATTTGTGAGTAGAGTGCCAGGAGCTACAGATGAAATACCAAGCTCACAGCCTTGATCAGAGTCTGTTTAATGACAGTGAGTTCTCTCACATCTCCACTGTCTAGTGCACCTCTGGAATACTATAACACGATTATTTTTAAAAGCTAGAGATCTTCCAAGTAGCAGAGTATTTAAACCACCCAGTGAGTGATCCTCACAATTTTTAAAATGTGCAGTAATTAAGTGACAGAGTTGGAAGGAACCTTGGAGGTCTTGTAGTCCAATCCCCTGCTCAGGCAGGAAACCTTATACCATTTCAGACAAATGTCTCTTCTTAAAAACCTCCAGTGTTGGAGCATCCACAATTTCTGGAGCCAAATCATTCCATTGATTAATTGTTCTAACTGTCAAGAAATTTCTCCTTAGTTGTAGGCTGGTCCTCCCCTTCATTAGTTTCCATCTATTGCTTCTTGTTCTGCTTTCAGGTGCTTTGGAGAACAGGCTGACTCCTCTTCTTTGTGGCATGCCCTAAGATATTGGAACACTCTAACATAACATAACACAACACAACACAACACAACACAACACAACATAACATAACACAATAGGAATTGAAAAAAATAAAGCTGAATTTGAAGCTGAATTGTGTACAAATGATGAACATATGCCTGCTAAAATGTATACACTTTTGATGAGGTTTGAAACAAAAGAACAAGTTAAAGAGTACATGGTAAAAATGAGCTAAGATCTTAATATGCAGATAAACTAATGGGAGAGAATTTGGCAAAAGGAATTGAAATTCACATTATGTTATAATTTGAGATGTAATTTTTACAAGATGATGTATTGTTAGTAAATGACACCAAAAAAATTAGCTAGGATGTATTAAGGTACTTCTAATCAGTGTTGCAAATGTGGAAAATATGAAGTCTTTACTATGCATGGTGGACTTGAGAAAAAACAAAAGAATATTTGTTATAAATACATATAATGATACAAAGAATTACAAAAATTAGCATTCAGATGAAACCAGAACTATTTTTACTGACAACTAATTAGAAGAAAATTGCTAGGGTGAACATCAAAAAAGAAGTATATAAACCAAATATTTACAGATGAATGGCTTTTCTCATGGTAACTGTAGTGAGATCATTATATGTTCAAAGATGGAAAAATACTGAAATACCAATGGAGGAATGGATTGTAAAAATGATGAAACTGGTAGAAATGGCAACATTTTATTTACTTACTCATTTAATAAACTTATCTTTTATCTAACCTGGGCATTGGGTCACAAAAAAAAGTGTAAAACAATAAACATGTCAAACACAACCATGTTAAAAAAAAATCCACAAAAGTCATTTGATCAGCAAGAGCTCAGGATCTCACCGATTCAGGTAGAATGTGAGTGAGCCCTGAGAGCAATTCAAAATTCTTTGTAAACACAAAGACTAAGACTCACTCCCTGGGCTTTCTTCCTCATTCTGCCTGGACATGCCATTTTTTAGCTAGTCCAAACAAAATCTAGAGGGAAGCCTAAAGGCAGCTCCAATTTTTGGTACACAAACCTGATGTAATTTTTATGCATTGCATGTCACATGATGTGGAGTGAATGTCCTAAGCCCACAGGTACAGCAGTAAAAGCCATGCATGTTGGTCCTATTCCACAAAATAAAATCATTTCAATACTGGTAACTTAATCTCTTATTCTATCTTCTAGACATCAAAGTGAGGAAATGAACCTCCCTTTGTTCACTCTTGATTTATGTTCACTCTTGATTTATAAGTACACCAATGACTGGATGACACTAGCATGCAAATTGCTTCTTTAGGATCAAGAAAGGCTTAGGTAAATTTTATTTGATTTTCTCCTAAAATTCCTCTAGGGGAGAAAATCCTGCTTAGAAAGCAATACAAGAAAATACAACTTTATCCAAACAAACCCAACCAAATTTCTAATCCTGATGTTTGTTAAAGAATAACAGCAGCTAGTAGACCCGAAAGTTTCCTCAATACATGAAATCTTCTCTGTTACGTTTTCTCCAGCCCAGTCTGCCTGTGAAAAGAGAGAGAGAGAGAGAGAGAGAGAGAGAGAGAGAGAGAGAGAGAGAGAGAGAGAGAGAGAGAGAGAGAGAG
>JANHFL010001634.1:0-22826 GCA_032468155.1 Oxyrhabdium leporinum | reverse complement strand
AGAGAGAGAGAGAGAGAGAGAGAGAGAGAGAGAGAGAGAGAGAGAGAGAGATGGAGGAAAGGAGGGAGGGAGGAAGAAAGGAAGGAAGGAAATGTAACCACAATTCCCAGGAATCATACAAGTAGGAATGAGCAGAAGAGACTAAATTCCTTAGGTTGTATAGCTGCCTCTGGATATTTCAGAAGCACCTTTAGGCTGGAAGGCAAGACATCCATTCCCATCAGGAGACTGCTAGACATCCCTGTTAGCTCTGCTAGAGAGCTAGAGAGTCCTTGATGGTTGAGGTTTACTTCCAGAATGTAAACGTAAACTAAGGTAAAAAGGTAAAGGTTTCTCCTGTCCAGTCACGTCCCACTCTAGGTGGCAGTGTTCATCTCCATTTCCTAGCCAAGATAAAGACCCTTTCCATGGTCATGTGGCCTGCATGGCTATATGCCAAAGGCGCATGGAATTCTGCTACCTTCCCACTGAAGTGGTACATATTTATCTACTTGCATTCTTTCAGACTGTTAGATTGGCAGGAACTGGGGCAAGTAATGGGAGCTCACTCCATTGTGCGGCACTCAGATCTCAAACCTGGGTTGACAAGCTCAGAACCTTTAACCACTGAGCCATCACAACCCCTTCAAAACCAAACTAGGGCTTCAAAACTGCCATCATTTAGCAGCATTACTTTTTGTGCAGCTTATGAATGTCATAAGCAATACAGCCATTGGACATCTGGCTCATCTACTCACACTGGGCACTCAGTCGGCTTAAACCCCTCCACTTTCAGTGCCCACGTTTTCAGAGCAAAGCTACCCATGTTCAAACTAAAATGATACCATAATCACTCCTCCAGCAGGTATGCTGACCTTGTTCCTGCCACACCCTGCCATTAAAACAAGCAAGAATGAGTGCTGATTAAATCTTATTTTAGTAATGCAGTTAAGCGTTGTATTTACTTTTTTAGTTGCTACACCATATTGTTTGCTGATGTTCAGGTGGTAGACCATTAAGGTATATAGATCCTTCTTCCTTTTATTGGCAGTTTTCAGATGGGTGCTAGATGGGATCACTTAGTGCAGGGGTGTCAAACTCGATTTCATTGAGGGCCACATCAGGGTTGAGTTTGATCTCAGGGGGCATGGCTGGGGTAAGTGTGCCAGCTCAACGTCACTCGTGTCAGGGGCACCTGTGAGGGCCTGAGTGCTCTGCCAGCAAACAGGCTCCCGAGCTCTGTTTCTGGCTGCGAAGACTTCCTGCAACCCTCTGCCAGTGAAAAGAGAGCTCGGGAGGGCCGTGACAGCATCCTGCAACCCTCTGCCAGTGAAAATGGAGCTTGGAAGAGCCACATACAGCCTTCGCGAGCTCCATTTTGCTGGCAGAGGCACCATGGGCCAGTCCTTCGCTGTTTCCAGGGCGGCCCCATGGGCCAGATCAAAGCACCCCATGGGCCGGATCTGGCCCACAGGCCTTGAGTTTGACACCCCTGGCTTAGTGGATTCCTAAAGGCAGGGCAGGGAATTGGCCTGGATAACTTAAAAGATCCTTCCCATTAATAATTATATTAATAATTATATTAAGGTAGCGGTGCAACTACTTCCCTAACCTGCCTTTATCCTGCACCATCAAATGCAGAGCCAGCTACCACTTTGAGGAAGGTCTTGGCTGAACGACTTCTCATATACCTATTGATTGAGCACCTGATAGTCATTGCAGTTAGCTACCAGTTAAATTTACGTTATAGAAAATTTTAAAAAGGAATGTTGCAGCCCCGTTTGAATAAATGGTGATGATGAGGATGTTCTAGGGCAGATCTTAGAATCAATGTTTTTTTCTCCATGTCATAGAAACCCCACTGCAATAGCCTAAAGGTATCAAATGCTAAGTGCAGTTATCTGGAATTTCTGCCAAGTAAGCATAAGGCTGATGGTAAACAGTCTGTCTGAGGAGAAAAAGAGTAAGAGGGGAGGTTTTCAGCTAATGGGAATACTTAAAGGTATCTTAGAAAGCAAAGCTTGTAGATTTAGTAGGTATTATTAGATTTAGTAGGTATACAACAGTAAATTATTGGCATATCCCTTGTAGAATATACTGGGATAGTATTGTAAATAATATACAGTGTTGATTTAATCATGCAATAATTGATATGAAATATTATTTATGGTAAATTTCCCAAACCATGAATTAAACTCACCTTTCTCTAATGTAAAAAAAACCCATTATTATAATTGTATTAATTATAAAGAGAAGATTAAAAACAAAGCAAAAAATATTTCTTTTAAAACCACATGTTTTGGGGTTTTTTGCCTAATGAAATTGGAAATGCTGTTGCCTATGTCAGGAAATGAGGGGGAAAGCCTTTGCCAGATTCATGAAAAGCTTTCCTTATTTCATGAATTATGCAAAGACATCACTGATTTCATGAATTAGGCAGAGACTTTATTCAATTCATATGGAGAGTATGCTTCTGTTTTTTGAATTGGGCAAATCATTTGCCCATTTTATTAAAAAAGATCAGCCTTCCCTTCAAATAGACAATTTCATGAGGCAGGCACACGTACGAGTGACAAATACAGCAATATTTAGCTTACTGCTTGAATAAAGCAATTTCAGAAATTTGGCAAAACACATACAGTTGACAAGGTTCAACTGTGTGTAGGAGAATTAATTCAGAGAACTAGCTAGCACTGATCTAAAGCTTCAAAGACACTACTAAAAGTGTCTATTCATGACTGAGTAGCAAAGATAACTTGGAACACTGCTTGCACTAACCACTCCACAACTAGGCTCTACTACAGGGGTGTCAAACTGGCAGCCCGCAGGGCGGATGTGTCACACGCAAGCCACGCCCACCCAGTTCCGCAAATGGGTAAAACATTGCAAAACATCACGTGGTGGCATTGTGATGCCACGAGTTTGACACCCATGCTCTAATAGAATAATTGCTTGTATTTCTTTCCATGTGAAATTAAACCCCTTTATGTATTTAATACAACCACATTTAGACAATCAGATATATTTTGCCATAGAATGCAAACAATGATTAAATATATTTAAAATGTAGTCAATTTCTTTAGTCTTCTAAGGCTCAAGAGTAACCACATCTTTCAGTAGTATTCAAATAAAATTAAAAAACACAACTTGGAGTATAGCACATTCTTGAAGCTCTAAAAGATGGTTTGGGATAAAACAAACAATCAAAGTTGGGACTCCTCTGATAGATAAGTTGTTGCAGGAAGACACTGGGAGAGAGATTCAGAAGATGATGATGGGAAACAGTAGATGAGGGGCCCCTAAGTAAATCCAAATCTAAAACAGGAATAAAAGGAGAGCTGCAAAAATCTGGATGACCACTTGATGTCAGGGAAGAGTTATTTTACTGCTATAAACTAATTTTATAGGAAATATGAGTTTATAACAGCTGATTTAGAGTTGTTGCTAGTTTAAGATTCCATAATAATGAAATTTTATTTTGGAATGAAGCTATAAAGGACAATTATCAGTCACCTATATTGATAAATAATTTACTTCCTTTTATTGTGGATTTTCTTCATAAATTTATTTTAATCTCCCATCCAACTGAACTGTGCGTGCCATTATTATGTTCCCCTCTATTGTACTGAATAAACCTCAGTACAATAACAGTATAAGCAGCATGCAAATAGTTATCAACAGTAGACCATCTGTATTGGACAGAAATCTGCGCCTCAATTAAGTGGTCACAAAAAGAAAAACAGATGTGGATGAATCAGCAGGAGGAAAAAGTGATACAGCCTGAACACCGATGTCTGTGGTTCACATATGGACCTTTTCAAAAGCTCAAGATGGGTAAATTACACTAATTAACCTTTAAAAATTAGATATTTCTAAATAATAGGTTTTAAACAATGCCCGTTCTTTTCATTTCTGCTCTAAGTGTTTTGTTCATGACAAAGCAGTTTTTCATTTCAAGATTCATAAAGGTAACTCTTGCTCTGTTCCTTTGCCAATTATTTTATACTATATTTATACTCACCTCTCTGGGAAGGACAAATCTAGAAATAATCATAAAGAGGTAGGGTTCAAATAAACTATTCTTATACTGGGAAGAATGAATACAGTATTTTCTGTATGCAGGCAGTGCTATTTACCCACTGTTGGAATATACCAATCTTACTGGCAGAGGGTAGTAGGTTGCTCTTAGGAAGCGCAGAGGTGAGCTATTGCAACAATTCCAAAATGAAAGCCGTATAAAATGGAAGCTTTGTTGTCAAAGCTTTTTGTGTGTAATGGCTGTGCATTGAACATATTTCAATTTATAATGTGTTTAAGCAGATCATCCTTCTACAACATGGTATTTCTCTATTCCACTTAGACTAAGGAGAGATTCAGTGCAAGGCAGTGGCTGAGCTTGTGAACTCACAGCATTCTGCCTCAATGCCTGCAGTCAAGTGTTAAGACGGGATTCTCTTTAGAGGAAGTTCTTCATATCTTATGATGTACTTACCTATCATGCCTATGCCGTTTCTCTAAGTATCAGATGCCATTTTATGGAACAACTGCAAATAGCATTTCAATCAAAGCTTTGGCTGAAACAAAGCCTGTTTCTGAGCCTTGTACAGCCCTAAGTAATTAATTATAAGTACAATAGTGTTATATATTAGTATTATAAATCATATAATTTCCCCAAATCATATATGACAATGTGCATAGCACTGTTTTTGTGGCTTTGAAGAGTTCAAGAATCAATTTGTAAATATTAAAAAAATATTCTAAAAACTCAGAAGTAGGATTTTTTAAAAAAATATGCCCCAGAAAATAAGTTCTATTGATTATTCGAACTGTGAACAGTTTGCAATTTGTAGTTATGCATAGTAATGGACACACAGGTGTGGCTGAAGGTTTTGCTGCTGAACCAAAGAATAAGAACTGCTCTACCAGCCAAGGTTTGAAGGCTGACAGAATTGTCTACAACAGGGGTGTCAAACTGGTGGCCACAGGCTGGATGTGTCACGTGCAAGCCAAGCCCACCCCAGCTCTGCGAATGGGGAAAATGTCACGAAACGTCATGTGATGGCAATGTGACACGGTGAGTTTGACACCCATGGTCTACACGGTATAGCCAAAAAGAAAAAAAATCAAGATGGCAAGAAAAATAGTGCAATTAAAACTCCACCTGCTTATGTGTGCTGCGGACATGATATGCATAAAGAACAGAAGTTTCCATAGCACTGTTACAGACGCCTTCTTGATCTTTTGACCATACCCTGTATGGTACAAAAACCAAAGCTGAATAATCCTCCTAGATGTTTGTCATGTCTGAAGATAGACAATTGGATTAGGTGATGCAGTGCAAGCCAGAGCCATGTATCAGCTGGTTATGGTTCCACTTTTCCAGGATCACTTGAAACTACTGTTTCACTCTAACACTACAAGTAAATGTAATCAGGTTACAAGTTTAACTTAATAGCTTCTAATAGCATTAACACATTGCTAATATTACCTAGGTGGATAATGAAATGTCTGCAAATAAACCACCAACCTCAGAGAGCACCAAGAGTATTAACAAAGGTGCACAAGTCTAATTCAAGATTTAATTTTGCAATTCTGCAAAATATCACAATTAATCATTTATGTTTGTGTGTATTCATTTTCATTAGCACATGTCACCATTTTATAACATTTTCATCTACATGTCCCAAAATGCTTAGTAGGCAGCTCACTGTATATGTTATTATATAGAACTTGTAGCAATAGAATCTGGAATTTCTGGAGTATGATATTGTGCACATAATAAATCAAATAAAAACACATTGGTACCTTGTGTCATTTATTATTGTTCATCACGCAGCCAGCCAGATGTTCAGACTGGATGTGATCAGGGTGTCAGTTCAACAAAGCACAGTCTAGGTGTCATTCAGTTTATATCCTCTCCCAACTTTCTAACTCCCACCCCCTTTTTTTACAACCCTTTAATCCCTTAATTTGGGGGAGAGTTGGGATGACTGGATGGAGCTGAGCATTTATTGGCCAGATGCCCTTCCTGACACCATGCAGAGTTCACAGCAGATATTTTTTCTTTCCACCCTAGAAGAGAAACATCTACCACTACCTAGGATTGAACTCTCAAGCTTCTGAGTGGGAGGCGAGTGTCTTTGCCACTAGGCCACCATGCTGCTCCCAACTTTCTATACAGCACTAAAAATAACACTCTTGTTTCTTTTGTTTTATATTATCATCTACTATATGAACATATCATTTTTTGGAAATGTGTTACTTGACTGCATCTTCCCTCAAAACTGACAAGTTTATACCTATAGTGGTGATGTGTAAGAATTCAGAAACAACTTAATTTTAATTAAAATCAACAAAAGGGAAAAATCAACTAGTACCATACTTGAGGGACGCACATACTTAGAATTGTTTATGTCAGGCTCAGTCACACTTACCATTGTGTAGGCCTACTACACCTGGACTGTAATATTCCAGATGATCTCTAGATAGGAGCAGAGATGTTTGCTGCCATCTATTGGTTGTTTAGATTTTTGCAGCCCACATCTAGCAACCCTAATTCCAGCCAATAAAAAGCTTTCTATTATATGCCCCCTTCATGCTGCTTAAGAACTGGCTCACTCTGACTAATGGTAGGGTTGGTCCAGTGGGAGCTGTGTGTGTGTGTGTTCTCTTTGACAAGCATAATTTTATTTATTTATTTAAAAATCTGCTTACCTCTTAGGTTTTTATTCTAAATTATTTGCTTAGCATTTAGGAGTGAAAACTACTCAGTGGTAGTACAGTTCCTTAATTAAAATCAAACAAAGAGATCACTTATGTTTATTGAGGAAAAAAAAATCTATTACTGTTCTTAACAATGTTAGACAGAATACTGAATGGTTCAAATTTCCCAAGCCACTCATATTTCCTGCTGATATGAGGGCTGTTCAAATAGGCACTTCACTTTTGGGTTTATTTATTAAAATCCTGCACTCAGCTATAGAAAATTAGTCTCCTAGAGATGAGCCACTCCTTTCCCTGAAGAACTGACTGCAAAGCAGATATTCCAGAATTAGACAACAACATAAGACCAATCAGTATGCTAGATTACCCATTGGGAATACTTCAGTATTCAAATAGGATTAAAAAAATACTATTTTTAAACAGCACAAATTGTTATGATTTCAAATGGCTTTTACAAAATGAGATGATGTGGTCATTTATTTCTTTAGTTGCTTATGAAATGTATAGGCCATCCTGATCTACCATTACTGTGGGCAGTTTACAAAATAAAACAAAGAACAAGAATACAAGCCAGACAGATTTATATAGGGTTATTGACAGTTATTCTATTAGGAATGAAAGACATTATAAAAACAGACATATTAATAACCAAACCAGTACTGGTGGCTCTTTGAAGCTGTGCACACAAATAACTGAAAAACATGGAAGAAAGCAGACTTTACTCCTTTGTAAAATGTTCTGTCCTATAGTTCAGTCTGTGAAATTCTAGTGTTCTTCCTATTCTGTTAATACAGATGAGAACCACCCTTTCCATTCTCAGGCATCAAAGCACACACTTGAAGAGGGCAAGAATAATTATCCTCTTCCCTTGGATACTGATTTTATAAGCATTGAATCACTTGTATAGATTCAAATAAAAGGTGCTACTATTGTGTGTAAAATGAAGAATGTTCTAATACACTCCAGTTATAATTCACAGGATCTAATTCACAGGCCCGTGAGATTATGACATAGAAAAAAACTACAGTTCTATGGTTTGAAATATGAAGTGTGGAGGAGGTATATATCTTAAATCTTGCTAGGCAGAATCCCTTTCTGTGTTAAAAATTATTGCTCAATATATGTTACAACTGCTTGAATTTACACAGAAGAATAAAAAGAGTAATGCTAAACCTTTTAGATGGCTCTTTGTGGGATCTCTTGCTACTAGACAAAAGCTTTAATGGCAATGTATATATGTGGATCTACTACTGAGAACCCAATTATGTTTTGAGAAATGTAATTTTTATATGTATCCATCATCTTCAGGAGTGGAGTACAGATGATAAGGGAATTTTTGATCCAAATATAAAATTCTATATATTAAGGGAGCCACAGAATAAGTTAGTCACTCATTCCCACCTAGGAGGTCAGGCAAAAGACATTAAAAAAAAAATCTAATGAGTTGAGACATCCATCATTCCCATCCCTTTTCAGACTGCAAGTTTAGCTTTCTTCTTTCCTCCAAATTTATTATCCAAATTATCATTTAAAATTTGAAATACATTAGTTGATTGGCTCAGAGTCAACTGTGATTAATCACTATTACAGTGTACTTTCTCTGAATTCCATTAAAACCTGTCACATCTGTGTAATATTTTGTTTTCTCTTTTTTTTCTATTCAGTTTTGTTCTTCAATATTTTTATTTAGTGCTTTATAATGTATTTTGGTTAAACTGAACTGCATTAGACAATCATAATTATATTAAAACTTCCAAAGAAACAGTAGCATTATTTAATCAAGAGAGAATGCAAGCCAATGGAAACTCTCATAGCTCCTTGGGGACAACATTCCATGACTGGGGTAGCGCTACGTGTAAATTAGCTCCTTTACAAAAATGGACTATTCCTCCAAAGGTTATAGTACCCAAAGTAGCAGCTGTTTTACAGATTTTAGTCTACTGGTCAGATAAGTGGAACTCAGTATTCCTTCAGATATTTTGATTCTAACTGATAACATGCATCAGTATGTTTGAAAAACAGAGATTTAACATTATTCTAAAACCCAGGCTTATTTAAACCATTTGCTTGTATTTCAAATTAACTGGAATTTTAAAATTCTCTTCAACTACAACCACATACAGGTAGTCCTCGACTTACAACAGTTCATTTAGTTACCGTTCAGTTACAATGGCACTGAAAAAAGTGACTTACGACCGTTTTTTTACACTTACAAGTAGCATCCCAGTGGTCACATGATCAAAATTCAGATGCTTGGCAACTAGTTCATATTTATGACGATTGTGGTGTCCTGGGGTCGTGCGATCAGCTTCTGCTACCTTCTGACAAGCAATGGGGAATCCACATTCACTTAACAACCGTTTGACTAATTTAACAAACACAATGATTCACTTTAACAACTGTCGTAATATGGGGCAAAGCTCACTTAACAAATTTCACTTAGCAGCATAAATTTGGGACTCAATTATAATCATAACCCGAGGACTGCCTGTAACACATTTATAACATGTTAAATTAGGAGTTTGCCAGACCAAGAATTAATACGATCAGCTACATTTTTCTACTAAAGTCACAGCTATCAGTCAAAAAGGTAACATGTGCAATGGTAAAACATCTAGGCACCACTGATTTGGGCTAGAAATGTTTGTTATCATATAAAGACTGTCCTAAAATGCAAATAGATGCAAGCTTTTGGACAGTAAATACCACAAGCAGTAATTAAGCCCAAGAGTATGAAACAGCAATAGTTATCATTTGCAACGACACACTCCAGTTGAGTTTGATTCCAGGTGTCTTGTTTTCCTTTTCTTAACTTTTTAATCTACCTTATAGTCCTGACATGTCCTGACAGGTCTCCCATAATGATTAATCTCTGATGATTTATTGATGGGGAGCTTAATCGGTTAACTTGTTATATCTACGAATGTCATTTAGCCTCCAAACTTACAATAAAAGCTGTGGGGAAGGGGGAATTCAGTAATTAGAGAAATACATAAGAGGATATATTGCAGCCCAAAAAAATCTAAGGGTTTAAGCATCAGAAGCAGCACCTTGAACTTAGCCTGGAAGTACGTTGATTAAAGAGGTACTATACTAGCTGTGATTATTATCCATTGATCCTAGGGAGATCAGATGGAAAGAACAAAACAGATGCCACAATTACAAGCATGCTTGCCTCAGAAACTCTCCTGGTTGAATTATTTGCCCTTGTGCAAATAATCATTTGTCCTTTTTCTCTCTAAAGGGAAAACACTAAAGACAAAGAGAAACTTGGTGTTTGGGATGGGGAGGGATATTTTTTTTCAATCTTGTATAATTCTGACAGTACCTGAACGCCATTAGTTACAGGCCACTGATATATCACCTGCTTCATTTTACTGAAATCTGCAAGAAGAATAAAAGGCACATTTTGGAGACAGGAAGATGTGTCAGTGCTCTCACTTTAACTAACTGTTGAAGGAAAGAACACATTTTACATGGCAGGTCATAATGAAAGTAGTTTTCATAGACGCTTGAATGTGGTGACTTCAACATTAGTCCTTCAACGATGTTTTAGGATCAACCTCATTCCCCTCAATCAGGTCCACCTTCAGGAAAGACGGGAAAAAAATTTTTATTCAAAATCCTCTGGTGCTTTGGGATAAATGATTTTTTTTAAAAAGCACTCAACACTTACTACTTACTTACTTTAAGTTTAGTATAATACCAATCATTGCATTTTGGGGAGGAGGAAAGGAATATTGTTCCATTATCTATTGAGAAATGTGATACGAGAACAATAGGCCAAAGACTGAACACAAATTCTACTGGCAGGAAGGTGAAGGATGAAGTAGGTAATGTCAACATTTATACTCTGGCTCTTTATGAAGACCTCAGAATGTAACTGCCCTTTTTCCTTCTTTCAGTACTGCCCCTCCCCCCGACAAGTGTATATCTTACCTATAGAAACCCTACTCACAACAAATTAAGAACACTCAGTCTTAAGATTTCAAAAAAACAGTGTGAGCAATCATTGGCTGGGATGACTATTGGCTTCATTTAATTGGACAAGGATGTGTATACCTTGGTAAGTACTGCTTCTCTTAAAACGATGTATTAGTGAATGAAGAAATGAAGAAATTTCTTACAGATGGTCTCTTCCTCTCCACCAGAAAACCCTTATCTCTTTAAGGGTACCATGAACATATCATAGTTACAAGAAGTCTTTGTTTTTTTCACTTATTTTGCAACTTTGTGAAATAAAGTCACATTTTCAGTAACACTCCTTGCCAGAATTGTTTTTTAATAGAAATTTGTTTGTTCCGTCAGCATAGCACATGAATCATAAAAACATTTTTTTTCTATTAAAAATTCCACAGATCCACCTTCCCATTAATGGAAAATAGATATTTATAATTCTGTTTCCAAAACATTCTTCATTTTTCAGTCTAGATAATAGTTTGCTTAATCCAATTTTCCAATAAGAATTAGATAAATTCATGTGCATATGTAGTTTCCACCATAAAAGCTAGATAAAAAGTACTCAGTCTAAAAAGGTTAAATATACATGAAAGCATAATGAAGTTTCATTGCCATAATCAAAGAAACTGATTTACCACTTTGGGCCTTCCTTCATTTGTTTTTCTCAGCAATGTTTGTTTGAGTGCATTGATCTTCTCATCCAGTTCAGCCAGAGTATAGCTCTGCCATTCAGAAAAAGACAGAAGCTTAGTATCATGAATTAGTAGCAAACTCATTTAAATTAAGAAATAATTTGAGAGCAAGCATGGAGTTAATATTCTGGATAAAGGATGAACAACATATTTACAATCTTCCACACCAATTTCAAAGCTTCCTTGATTTAAAGAATATCATGGTCTAGAATCTAAAATTACTTTGGCAGCAACAGTAATTTAAACTTAGATTTCAAACCATGATATGAATTTTATATAGTTGTCTTCAGCTAACATTAAATCTAATTTTAAAAAAGTGAGCTGCAATTCTAAGTAACAATAGCACTGAAGCTACCATTAGATATATGTGCGAGAGTCACATGAGTGCCAAACCTGTCAAAACTTTGGATTCAATTACAAAAAGGTGCATCTGAATAGAAACTTAGCACCGGCCTGCAACTTTTTAAAGCAGCTACATTTTTGTCAGTATTACATGGCAGTTAAAGATTGCAGCTAAAAATCCTGAGGCGGGGGAAACAGCTTTAAAAGGTACAGGTACTACATCCATGCTTCCTTATGTTTCAATAATTTTCCAAATTGTTTCTGAAATATTGCGTAGCTCTAATGAACACAAAGTTAATTCCTGACTTAAATACTAATGTCTATAGCAGGAAAATCTCCATGACAATTTAAAATGTTTAGTATTAAAACAGAGAGAAAAAGACTTTGCCAATTAAATTTTTTAAATTTATTAATGAACTGTTAAACAAAATGCTGATCTTATCAACTGAAAGCCAATTTTAGAAAAAGAGTAGTTTGAAGAACATTTCAATAAAAACTGCTTTAGTCAGATTCAGATTTGTGTGGAATCCATGAAACTGCTAATTAATGCTTTAGAAATAACATGGAAAAAAATCTTCAGGGTATATGGGAACAGCCACATAATCCTATCCGTAGCTCTTTAAAGCAGTTTCACCTTTCCTGTAATGCTGCATGATCCAAAGCACCTTTTCACCGTCACTGAATCTGAAGCACTGAATCCTTCTGGTAAGTTTTTCACACAAACAGGCAATTGCAAAATGTTGCTTTTTATGTGAGTTGGCTACATAAATGAGTTGGCATGAGAACTGTCCCTATCAGCACTAATGGTCCCTGGAAAATTGTGGTACAACTGCTGTTTAATTAAATTAGCAATCTGAGAACCAAATTTAAACATCCCTGACAAGAAAGTTTTTAACTCTGCCCACAATGCTGTGCAAAGCTTAGAATTGCTAAGCCTGTCAAGCAAATTTTACTCTGACGTTAATATTGCAGGAAGACAAACTAGAATATGCATGTAACTCTTTGGGTGATAGACAGAAAGAACATTCTGAATAAATTAAAGATATACCCCCCATTTCATGGATTAGGAAAGCATCTCTAAATTTGTAACTGTAAGCACATATAACTGTAACAAGTAGACTCACTTGATTTTGTTGAATTTTTCTTTTTTTCATAGACAAATTCTGTTAAAAAATTCAAATATGCAATATGTCATTAGCAATGGTACTATAGTTTTAATAAAAAGTAACTATCCTTTTCCTCTAGGAATACCTACATTTTTATGAATGGGAATTACTGAGCAGTTAATTATTTTTCTCATATAACCCCTCTAAGTTTTCTAGGGTGCATGTTCATCTCTCATTAGATAAGCAACAAAGTGCTTCTACTATGCAAGTTATTATTGTTATTCTAATCTTTCTGAAAGGATTCAATGCATGTTACTCAGTCTTCTCTCTCTTTTTCTCTCTCTTTCTCTCTCTCTCCCCTTCTCTACTTCTCTGCAAAGAAAGCAAATTAGAGAAAAAAGATTTTTGTTTAATGTGTTAATTTTTTACTGTTAACTCCCTTAACTGAACTGGAGTGTTGGTTTTTAACTAGAAAGAGGATTCAAATAGGAACTGTGTGGTACATGTGTGGTACATGTGTAGCTGTTTAATAGATCAGCTCTTAGGATAAAATCTTCACAGCTATATAAGAGGAAAACACTCTGGACACTTTTAAAAAGCTAATCAATCTTATTGAAACAACACCCCATGAATTTCCCAGTGTGTACACAGAATTCCTGTGTCTGCTAATAGCCCAATTGACCTTGATGGAAATCACCATGCAGACTATCACTTCAAATGAATTGAACAAGGCTGTTTAGAAAACTCTGGATCAAAATATACACATCCCCATTCAAGACATTTAGAATAAGGTATCAAGACTTACGACAGAATGAAAATATTCAGGAGACATCCCTTCCAATTCAAGAATTTTATCTTCAAGCTTTTTTATCCTCTGATAAATATCTTTTGGCACTGGTCCACCTACAGTGAAGCATTAAAAAGGAAAAGCATAAAAATATATCTTGATTTCAACAGTTTTAAAAATAAAACTGGAAAGTTTCAGAGGAGGATTAACCTTCCAGCCAAGATGTGAGGATAAAAGAGTGAATAAAGGAGAAAGTCAGGGTCCAAAACAATAATATTCTAATACAATAAATTGCTGGGACATCATAAAGCTTTCTTGTCAATTCTTTATATACATGGATGAGAGGTTCCAAATATAGCTGTGAACCCAATCTGAAAAATAAAAAAGGTCCAATTTCTTCATGTTATTTTCTGAAGATATAATTTTCCACTTTCTCTTCAACAAAGCAGGAATATTAAAGTGGCTAGATTACTGGGGGTTCTTGCACAATGATTCAAAATGCAGGAGTTTTATTTTATTTTGATTATGGTATTCTTTATTTCTATAGTGTGTATTTGTATATCTGCAGCACCTTAATATTTTATACAAATGCTATATTGATAGACATAATTTGCCAAAATGAATCAATTAAATGTTATAGATTATCACCAAGATCCAATGTAGATTTCTATAAGTTTATGAATTAAATATGTTCATATTTCATTAAAATAATTCAATAGCAATGTTATCCATTCAGCCAACCAACCTCCCCGCCAAGAGTTGCATGCACTATAACCAGACCAGGCTATCCCTTAGTAAAGTAGTGAAGAATATAATGGGAAGTCAAACGGAGGGGGAGTTGAGGGGGCGAGAAACCAAGGGCTTACAGTTCTTTGTTTCCATACAGTGAATAATTACTCCAAATAACTAGCTGAAAAAAGTAATTTTTCTCAAGATTAAAATAGTGGAGAAAAAAAACAAGATAACAGTTACTATATTCAATAATTTAAAGGTCATTTAGTTCAACAGCCATTAACTTATTTACCACTACCAGGCCACCAGCAAGAAAACAGCGTGATGGATTGGATGGTATGCTTATTATGAAAACTCTAAATGATTCCTGAAACTCACGGTGGGAAAAAAAGTGGATCAAAATAGAGAAGAAATGTATCATACGATGCTGTACATCAATACATTTATGTCTATTCAGATTTTACAACTCTAATCCATTTCAATCTTTGTCTCAGTAAAAATTCCATGGCACAAAAGTAAGAGACACAGCATGAAATTACACTTTTTGCTGGCTGTTGCTGAAAAACATTACAGCTTAGAATTCAGCTATAAACTCATTCTACTCACCTGTTTGTAATCTTAAATGTGCTTCGATGTTCTGTAGTCTCTCTTCTATTGCTTGATTTCCACAATCATGAGAATGAGTGTTGGCATTATGGTTGGAAACCTGGGCACCTTCATTTCTAGTCTGTGGTCCATAAGTATTTATAACTCGAGAAACTGGGATTTTTAAAAGTACAAGGTTAATATTTTTTCAAATAACAGGACCGCGTAAGTCCATCTGTTCATAGCCTTTTAACTGAAAGACCTATTAGGTTAAATGGAACGTATTCCCAATATTATATCCTGAGAGAAGCTACATATCAATCTTAGACCCAGCTATCTCCTGCTTAAAGTATATGTGACTATGTTTTTTTACAATGGCCAGCGAGAGGCATTTTATCTAGATTGCCTATTTTCTTTAAAAAACTAAACATTCCTGTTTCTTGTATAATTCTCAGAAATATTGCTACATTTCAAAAACAAAATGAGTTTGTCAAAATATCATATATACATTTTTATATATGCCAATTATAGCCACTATGTAGAAATGTATTTTCAGTATGATAATGTCAAATAATTTAGGACTAAGGCTAATAAAAGCTTTGTTTTATCATAGGTTACAAAATAAGCCCTTATTAAGCATGCCGAATAGCAATATTCAACATGTTAAATTATAAGCTACCATTTATTATTTAAATGACAGTGGTTAGGTTCACCAAGATGCTAAACCAAAATAAAATAGATATACACCATGGCTTAGCACAATGTGAATCCAACCTATGTATTTTGAATTACATGTCAACTCTCAATGAATTTACATGTCAACTTCAGTCTTCAATTTAATAACTGCTACTCAACTGTTTCTCATATCTAAGAATACCATCTTTAACATGAATACCAAATGTCTATGGAAATTCTTGGTCATCCAGGTCATGGTTGTCCCAAAGGTGCTTTTCAAAAGGCAACCGGATTTGTTTTTCCTTGAAGACATTTCATTTCTCATCCAAGAAGGTTCAGTTCTGAAGAAGCTTCTTAGATGAGAAGCAAAATGTCTTCAAGGAAAAACAAAGAAAGTCCAATTGCCTTTTGAAAAAGCACCTTTGGGACATAAATAGCAAATGCTACAGCAGATAGCTCACAAAAATTAAAGAGCAGTTTTACTTGACACTGTCTAGACAATTTCTTCATGGTAGAATAATAATAAAAACATTACTGTCGGAACTTTTCATGTCCTTTATTTAAAGCAGCAAGCCACTAAATTATTTAATTAAGATTTTCTATCTCATTTTTCCTCTGTGAACCTAAGATGGTTGATTTAATGTTATTGTTAATGTTTATTAACAGAAATTAAATAAGCTAGTCAAATATCATGACCATAATATACAATAAAGCTCAAATACAATAAAACATTTACAATACAGAGTGAAAGATTGTGAAAATAATAAAGATTCTTAAAAAATTATAGTCTCAAAATGGAAAATTTGAGTTAACCAATAGAAATGGAAGAGAGTTTTGACTTTCTCCCAAACAATTTATATGACCAATGATCATTAGCTAAAATGCTCACAGCTTGATTATTTATTTGTTAAATTTGCTCCAAAGTAAGAACTTAAATTCAGCAAAACTTAGTTGGTGTACTTAAATCTGCAGTCTTAGAATCTCTTCAATTATTCAACACTTCCCTCCATGAAGTTTTCCAGTATTTCTTTCTGCGCACATTTAATATAAAGATTGAAGCTGAAGTCTATTGAAGATGAAAAATGGCTTGCTATTGGCTTATCAAATTAACAGAATCTAAAATAAACACTTAGCAACAGTGATTTGTTTTGAAATACATAAAAGAACATGAACGTTTACAGAATACAGTGAAATTAGTTCAAAAATATATTTAATGAAATTGAAGAGGCTTCTCTTGCCTTTATTAATTAGCTCTTAGAGAAGTGGTCAGAGAAAGATATAATAGTACTTACCTTTCACATGACTTTTGAAACCTGGATAAGGTGTAAACACTGCATCAGTTCTAGCACAGCTGTTTTCTAAAGATGTTTTGAACAAAAAAATCATTATTTCAATCACTTAGGGAGCTCAGAATTCATTCCAAATGTTCAACGAAGTGAGGAATATTGGTTGAATTCAGAAACTATGCCTAAGCTACAGGACATCATGGTTTAATTCACTAAATTTGCTAAAATTATAAGGATATAAATCATTATGGCTTGATATGTTGTCTGATCAAATTTACCTTACTTTAACTACATTCTTTGTCTGTCAGATACAGAAGATAACAAGAATAATTCTGGCATGTCTACAGTTATGTTTTTACTAGGATTCTAATCTGAAAAATGTTTACTACTTTTTATTTATACACTGGTTTGACATAATTTTTCAGTTTACATATCTTTACCTAAAGAAAATCACACTGAAGTCTGAAAGGTTTAGCCCAAATATATAGGCACAGGACTGCATAGTAGTGAAAATGTAAACAATCTTAAAAGTATACTAATTTCAGTTAAGACATAAGAACACAATCAAACCTTTCCCTCCCCTTTTATAAGAAGTGAAAATACCAACAAAAAATAACTATACATTTAAACTTTTTATATTTATAAAAAACTGCATATTTCTAAGATGCAATATTACAAAATACACATTAGAATATACAATAAAATATGCATTATTAAATCATCAATTCAATTGAGCCAAATATATTTTATATACAATATATGGAGATAAAAAAACTGATAGTTTTCATAACTGAAAATCACTATCATAATAATTTGAATCAAAATTTTATTTTGAAGCAAACTATTTTTCTCCAAAGAAATAAAGGTTTTAACAAGAAACATAGTGCTCAATTCTATTAAGTTATATCATACATTACCTAAAATACTTCATAATTAATAAATTATTTTAACAGATATTTTTCATTTGGAAACAAATAGGAACAGGTATATCATAGGAACAGGTATATATGTTCTCTTGAAAGTTGCTGAGTTCTTGTTTTAGTTCTAAGAAGAAAATGGCTTGCATCATACATGAGTCACTATTTGTTTTTGGCTTTATTTATAACTAGAAAATCGTGTACACAATTTGATAACTGGATTTTATTTAACCCATTTTAATAGTCATAATGTGAATATCAAATTTCTATCTTTTATTTAAGAAGCCAATTTTTAATATCGAGCAAATAAGACTCTTAATCTGGGAATATGACAGGTTAGTAGTAAGATCTGAACTCATTGAATGAAATATAATTCTAAAAACAGACTTTTGTGTAATAACAACCCATCATATCAATGTTTGGTTAGGAAATTCATTAAGAGGACCACAGCTACCACTCTTTCTAGAAATTTGGGTTAAATAAATGGTAGTCATTAAAAAAAAGGTCAAATTAGCAAATTCCACATTTAAGCAAAAGTAATTTGGAGTAATTGGAATGCTATTAAGAAATAGGCTAAATGGAATTTGGTTCTCTTATTTTTAACAAGCTTTTCTATTTTAAACAAAATTTCAGTTTGGAAATATTTTCCAAATATTCAGTGCATTAATAAGTTTCTTGAAATGTGAATAAATTGTTATTTTTTGTTTTATTCCATAGTTTGGTTCTAAATTCAGTGGGATTTACTCCCGTATAAATTACGATCCAAGTCCTATATAAAAATACATATCAGCTGCATTATATTCTAGGAAACTGGCTAAAAGGCTACATATATTTGGAAATCCCAAAGGTGCTTTTTCTATAGGCATACTTGGAAAGAAATAACTTACGGGTCAGTGGAATTTTATTATAAATGGTATAGATCTATTATAAGGGTAAATGTCTGAGAAATAAAAACATCTAAATTTTTGTTTAATCACTATTTTTCTCACTGTTAATAGGCAATCTGGCTCCCTTTTTAGGAGTTTTTATTGGAGAGGAGAAGAAGAAAAAATGGTGATGTCGTAAGAAAAAGTTTGGCTGCATAGCTACCTTGATTACAATCCATAACATTGCAAAATTCTCTGACATTGTTTTCATTGATCTCAGCTTGTTTCCTTTCAATGAAGGCTGATATTCGTCTTTCAATCTGTAGGTAAGAAACAACTTGCATTTAGTGTTCATTATTGCCATTCAGATTGAAAGGATTTTGAGTTGATAGGAAGAAATGGTCCTACATTCACTTACTTCAGCTTTCCCAGCTTTTATTTGAACTATTTCTGGGTCAAAACCAAAAGGAGCTTCTTTCAGATTTGCAGAACCACTGGCTGTATCTTTCATTTCCTTCTGTAGGTCTTTATCTATTACATCTGAACTATTTTTAAAATGTCCATGTTCTGTCTTATTAAAATTATAAATGGGCGTAGTATTTTCTTCTTTAATCAAAGGCTGAAGTTTTTCCATAAAAAGCTAGGCAATAGGAGAGAAAAATAATTGATTTAAAGCAACAGAACACTTTAAAAAAAAGCCTGGTATTTCTAAAACTCCTTAAAATAATTTCAGAGACCATATGTTCTCATTATTGTGTACATAATCTAATCAAATAGGAATTGAAATACTGCATCTCAAAGTGTCACTGCCCTTTTGATCACTGCCTTTTACTAATCTGTGTATTAAAAAAAAACCCCTCTAGAGAGCTCAGACTATCAGAGCAAATCTGTCTGTTACTCATCTATTTTGTACCAAATCAAAGCAGCAGCTTTTGGCACCAATACCACTTAATTTACATGTCATTCAAATGCTTACTCAGAACATTAAGGCTTAAGTATTTTTCGTCCTTAATATGAGAGCCAAGACTCTCATTCTGTTAAAGGTCTTGCTTTAGCATTACATCACTAACAGCATCTCCACTTGAAAAGGCAGCCATCGAAAAGGCAGCCACACAGGAGAAAGTAAATATCCTGTTCCAGACTCACACCTATCCCAGCGCAGCCAATATTTGAAAAACAAATGCTCTTTATTACTATACTTCCTCTTATTTTAATTTTAAAACCATATTTGCTTTAAAAAAATGTTTACCACCAAGTCATAAAATACAGGAAAAATGAAAGCTCCGTAATTCTTCAATACCGCTTTGTTTTAAAAAGACTGAATAATGACACAATCCTGAAGAGTACTTTCAAACAATACAAACAAGGAAGAGCTGTGCAACAATTCTTATTTCAATATATCTCCTGCTCCCATTGTCAGGAAATTCTGAAAACAGGTTTTTATGCTATGCCAATCTACAGAAGTTTTAGTAAGCATTATTTATTTTGAAAATAATAAAATTTATGATTCTATAGAAGTAAAAATTATATTTTTTAGTTCTTGTGAATGAAAAACTCACAAGAACCTTTTTTTTGCTCAATCTCCAATCAATTTTATTTACTTTTAATGCGCACATTTAGAGTGATGAAATATTCAGCTGAAAATTTCCACTGTTACGGTGCCACATGAACCGACTGAAATGGTGCCAATAATGTGGTAATTTTTCCCCAATGGAATATTCATAGGCGATGCTGCTGACAGATTACATTCTAATGTGACAGAAAAGCAAACCAATTATGGATATGTTCTCATTGAGTACTAGGCAGAGGCCATAAGATCTGCACTAGTAATTGAGCCAAGATACAAACAATGCAACTTAACTTTAATAAAAATTTAAAAAGCATCAAATGAAAATGATGTAACACTGAAACTATTTACTTGATAAAATGAAACATTAGGCACAGAAAAGAAGTTACTTTAAAAAGATCTGCGCTGGCACTAAGGTTAATTGCTGATGCACACATACACCAGGATGCATCATGCTGGGATAATGCCACTTCTTGATCCACTGAAAGCACTCCACAAACGGCAGAACTCACCCAACGCATGGAATCATTATCCTAGCGTGACATACACCTGCCGTGTTATTGCTTAATTATAACCACCCCAGATACAAATGTACTGCATTTACAGTGGAAGTGCAGAAATCAACAGGAATGCATTTTCCCAATCTACTTAACCGGAATAGCTTGCAATATTATTTCCACAATACTTCCAATAAACCTGTTATCTTAAAACAGTTAGGATTTTAGGAAGTTAAGAACTTCTGGTGTTTCACGTAGTTAGCTGCAACTATTGTAAATATATCAGTTTTAACAATAGTGTAGAGGATTTAAGGTTTAAATTGTGCAATTAGGTTTTGGAAAAGT
This sequence comes from Oxyrhabdium leporinum, assembly GCA_032468155.1. Classification (NCBI taxonomy): domain Eukaryota; kingdom Metazoa; phylum Chordata; class Lepidosauria; order Squamata; family Cyclocoridae; genus Oxyrhabdium; species Oxyrhabdium leporinum. Next base: position 1,767 of record JANHFL010001634.1, on the reverse strand, counting down.
GCTTAATAAGAAACATTTACCTGTAAAGAGGAAATATGCTGCTGAAGAGCAGTAAAGAGCAATTTAGGCTGGGGTAGTGACATGCCTCGAAATTTCTCCCAGTTTATGTTAATTTTCACGACATCTTCCTCGAGGTTAAACTTTAAAATTCAAATACATAACATCAAAAAGTTACTATGTAAAACATTAGCAATTATACTAGAAGGTAAGAATAAAATGTTACCTAAGAAATACCATGCAAGATTAAATCAATGGCATACCTAGTCTGGCAGCTTGCCTTCCACACAGGCAATCAGAAGACCCAGTAACAAACTTTAAAGACAATGATTATTGCTGCACAAATTCTTTGAAATTAAATATTCAGAATCCATCTGGCTAAATACAAAGCCCTTCTTTCAAACTATTAAAGCTACTTTATTTTTTAACATGTAGGCTTGCAGTAGTGATTTGAAAGGTTCTCCTGGATGTCTCCACAAGTTTATTTCAAACGTAAAAATGTGCAAATATGCTTGTTTTTAAAAAGTGTGCTTGAAATGTATTGTCTTAGAGAAAACAGCTTACAAAATAAATAAGGGAAGGTGTAAAAGCATGTTAAGAAAACTTTTTGAAGTTTCCTTAAAAATTACAAAACTGATAAAAGCTGAAATGAATTAAAGATAAAAAATGAGAGAGACAGAGACAGAGACAGAGAGGCAGAGAGACATGATATAGACATAGATAGATACTACTTATCTGTACCTAAATCAAGTAGAATATTATGGAGAAGTCTTATCGTTATATAATATACTTATTGTAAACGTTGGATTTTTATTGAAACATGTTGCATGTAGTTGCAGATTAATATATTTTATATTGTTCAAGCTCAAATTTATTTATGGATAAAAATCTGTGCTTTATTATCTATCTTCCTAGTCCCAAAGGTGCTTTTTCAAGAAGCATCTGGACTTTCTGGTTTTTCTTTGAAGACATTTCGCTTCATGGAGGAGAAGCAAAATATCTTCAAAGAAGATACCAGAAAGTTCAGTTTCCTCTTGAAAAAGCACCTTTGGGACAACCATGACCTGGATGACTGAGAATCTCCATAGACTAGTATTTTTCAAAACTCTCTAGTTCTCACTCAAAACATAATTCAGTAGAGTGAATTGGGAAGGGGGGAAACACACACACCCTATTACAGTTCATTTCAGCTTTGCCAGGTTTGATGTTAGCAACATCTTAATGGAGACCAATTAACTTTGTTTTGATTATTGAAAATATATTAATCTTCTCTTTTTCCAGAAATCATGGCTCACTAAATTCTGTGGCTGTCAAATTTCAGCTTGTTGGTAAATTGAGGTATTCATAATGATTAGAAATTATATTTATAGTCACCAGCTTCAGGACACATAAAGATATGCCTTGCTCTCATTTGAAGATGGAGCTCTTCTGATGTAACACTCTTCCCAAGTGTTTTGGGCTTGAAACTGGTCTTCTCTAGATTATTTTCTAGCAGTTTCCTATTTGGGGATTCAGATTTTTATGGTTTGTGCCTTAAGCGTTTGAATTTTACTGGTTTATAGATGTTTTAATGTTTGCATTCTTGTAAAACTGCTGAGAATTTTATGGGAATGTGATGAGATACAAATGAAACAAATTAATATATCTAATCTACGATAAACAGATTTCTGTATTTTATTTATTTATTTATTTATATTTACATTTATATACCGCCCCATTCCGAAGACTCGGGGCGGTTTACAGCTTATAAGCAATACTCTTACATCAGTA
>JANHFL010001632.1:181256-201038 GCA_032468155.1 Oxyrhabdium leporinum | reverse complement strand
TTCTTCATTTAGACCAGTGTTTCTTAAAGTGTGGCCCTAGGACTCCTGGGTTCGTCCCAAGACTCACTCAGGGATCCTCAAAAACAAAATCATTTGCCAGCCCATGTTGAAAAATAATACAGCATTAAAATTCTATCAAACAATTGTGAGAAGCCACCAGTTTTAATAGGGTAAATATCAATAAGTGTAACTCATACAAAAGGGACCCAAAAGAGCTTTTGTTTGCATGAGTTACATTTTTATGAGTATTTTATGTAATGAGTTACAAGTGGGAAGGAGTCCTAAGGCGTTCTAAGAGGTCAAAAATGTTTTAAGACCCTTCAACCTAGAGATACAGTGTTCCTCCCCTTTTTCTTTTAATTTTCCTTTCCAGTTCAGCTATTCCCCATTGCTATCCTATGTCAGATCTGGTTTTCTATCTTTTTGGGTTTTTTGTGTATTTGCTTGTACATAGTATGTTTGTTAGTGGGAGAAAATACAGAGATGCAATCAGTTAACTTTATAAATGTGATATAGGCAAATAGTTTTCAGTAGTTATTAATTGGAGGGTTGTTTTGGCTCTGCTCTAGATTGGATGGAAGTTTCAGACAAATAATGTAAACATACATACAAGTGTGTCACGTACACCATGTTTTGGTTGGTGATATTTTTAGCTGGTTTTAGAAATCCTAGATTATCAAACTGGGAAGCCAGAGACTGCATAGATATTTTTGTCTGCCTGAATGTTCCTTTTCTGACTCTTCCTTTGGGGGCAGGGGTGTGTGTGGATTATTCTCTATTCAGTGTCATCAGTATCAATTTTAAGAATGTACTTTCTCAGCCTTTTATTTTTAAATTTCTTCATTGAATTCAGCAAAAATACACAATGCATTTTTACAAGAATCTTATCTACCTTCTGTATACTTAGAACAGCAGTCCTTTGTGGTGTTGATAATCCCAGACAAATGAGATCAAGTTACAAATAACAGAAGCCTGAAAATATCTCCAAATGATCACTAGTCAATGTCTGCAAGTCACCCATAATGTCACAGTTTGTGTTACATACAAATTAGGCAGTTCATCATCATCATCATCATCATCAAAAATGTAATTGTTAAATTTGTATCAAGGGAATATTTGGCTTTATATTAGGTAATCTTTCTGTGAGCCAATTTTCAGTGAGATTAGATGCAGGCACGTTACACTTATTTGATCTAAATAGATTACATTTTATGACAATTTTTATAAAATGGGGAAAAATGGAAAGTGTGCACTAAGAAGGAATATGATTTTCATCTATGGGAATGCAGGGAAGAATCTTTAAGTTTGTTGGACTCTAATTAGTTTAAAAACTAACAAAATGTTTTGATATATTGACAAGCCAGAATTAAAAGAAATTATTTTAAGAAGGTATGTTTCAAGTAGTTATTTGTAAACATTCAAGGGCACCCTAACATTTTCTGACTTATTTAGTTAAATTGCCTATGGCCTAATTTCTTGTGTCTGCTCCCTTTTTCTCACACATATATGTCCATGTGTACACAAATGCTCTTGCCCACAATACTATATTTTTACTTTATTATGCACATTATGAATCCCAACTCTATTAATTCTTTTTTTTACTTCTGCATTGAATTGTGACAGATATGTATTGGATTCATTTGAAGTAATTTTGCCTTATATTCTAAATATATCATGCAACTATTTAGCATTTTCCTCTAGTGGAAATAGAAGATTGAATAGATCATGTTATAAAAAACATACCTTTTAAAGGGTTAAAAATCCTTTTTTAGTGTTTCTTTTTACCAGCCACCTGTTGCCTTAGATGCATAAGTGTATAAATTTGAACAAAGTGCTCATCACTTGTCAGCCTTCAGTGGCAGCATAAAAATTACTTGTGGTGCTTGCTTTGCAAGAAGTTCTTTTGTGTTTGTGACACCAGCTTTGTTTTATACAATTAAAGTATTACACGCTAGAATAATCTAAATTGCAACCACTAAACGTTGATGTAGTTCTTTTTTTCACAGAGCTGAATTTGTTTACTGATTGCATGCCGCTATTGACTACTGCTTTAACATGACAGGTCTCTTGGGAAAGTATTTTTTTCCTTCTGGTAGGAAAAGCTTTTCATGCTCATTAAAAAGTTCATTTATTTTATGATTAGTCCTTTATTCCTTAGTTTTTAAAATAGCAAGTTTAGAGCAATTAAAGTGCTTTTGAGATTTAACTTAATGCGATGTAATTTATATCTCAAGGGATAATGTTACATAACATAGTTCTCAATTCTAGTATTTAACACTAGCATTGAGTTAGCAACTTACAGTGGTGGATTCCAGGGTGGCAGGTGTAACTCTGTGGAAATGACAGTTGCTTTAGTCAAACTTGGCAAATATATAAGCATTTATCATAAAAAGTATCACATCACACATAAATTTATCTCCATATATTTTCGTACTAGAATAATAATATAATCGAGAAGGGGCTGTCGCTCCTTCTAAGTAGACCGGAGTAAGAAACCAATGCCAGTATTACTTTTATTGTAAAACTATAGTAATAGATTCTTGCAAGACTGAATGTGCTTCACCCTCTTTCCTTTATCTTCATGTGAACTAGGAAATGTCTTATGTGAGATGTTTATTCATGATACATTCCTGTCTTGGATTCAGTCCCCTTTTATGTGACTGTTGCCTTGGTGGTGACTCTGCGTCCTTTCCCCCAAGGCCATTCCCTCTTCCCTCTACAGGGCTTATTTGTTTCTTTTTAGCCTTCTCTTTCTATCTCTCAAGCTTGGAGGATTTCACTAGGACTTCTCATAAGACCTTCTACTATCCTCTGGAGTAAAGGGGCATTCTAATAGATCAACTCTGCTTAATGAGAAGTGTTTCTCTTAAACGTGTTTATTTTGTCATAAATATATCTGGAAATAACTGTTGAAATGTATGGCGTAGTAGAGGTATTGCTGCTATTATACCAGTTGGGTACGAAAATGTAGGTCCATTCAACTCATAAAACAACACCAACGCCCCCCCACCCAGCTTATTCATTTCTATGATATTGTAGGTTTCATTTATCTTTATTCTAATTAGCTCTGGTGGAATCTTGGCACACCTATATAGGCTTTCTTCGAAACCACATACCTATCCATAATGTATTTAACTGTGTTCTACTTAGTCCATATTTTCTGACTTGCATGAGACAGAACCATGATTAAACATTGTGGCTTGGTTCACGCAATTCATTAGCCCCCCCACCCCCAATCATATTTGTGACTCGGCAACTTATATAAACACATATGCTTGATTGTCAAAAATTGAATTTGTTGGAAGGGACTAAATAGAAATGAAATGTTTTTGAATAAAGTTGATAATGTAGGCAAAAATAATTATCACAGTTGAAAAAGCAGTTGTCTTTTATTAATATAGGAATTTTAGATGTGATATTTGAGTATCAAATATTACATCTAAAACGGTTGGAAGTCCTGTTGCTTGAATTAGTAAATTATGACTGCATCTAATTGAATTGGAATCCAAGAGCAAATTTTGGCTTTAGAATTTGGCCTAGTAGAAAACAAATCAGGAACGTCATCATATAAAGGGGAACAACAACAGTTGTTTTTTCCTTACTTTTTTTACAACTTGTTCTGGCAGGATAAGCCAAGCAAGATTGATTGAATATATGCATCAACATGCTTGCTTGCTCAAAGTAATCCAAAATTATTCTAAGGAATTTTTCTTAGTGTTGCATACAAATCCAGACCAGCTCTGTTCCTCTGCTAGATTTGAAGATATCACTTAATTATAAATCAGTCTTCCCTGTATAGTATAAATTATGTTAAAGAAAGCAACTTTAATTGCTACTGACTTTATTTTATAATACTGTTACTGTGAATATTGCATTCCCTTGTTTGATAGGCTTCTGTATTTCTATTGCTTGTCTGTTCCTTAGCTTGTTTAGATTATAGTCCATAATAAGAATTGAAACACAGCAAAAGTACATCAAGACATTTAAGAAATGATTTTTAAATAAGAAGAGTGGCATCTTCCAATCATGGTTAGTTCAAAGGGTATGATAATGGTTAAAAGAATGTGAGACCTTTCCTTTTGAGTGAATAGGTCTAATGGCACAGTTAAAGCTTAAAAAATGACAGGCATTACTCATTAAATCTGGTTCCCAAACTGCTGCTTACTAAATTAACCCATTAAACTACTCAGGAACTATGAGGGAGGTACTGGTTGCCAGAAAAAGTAGAATTGGTAGACTATATTTTTATTTTAAAACCTACAGTGGTTTTGAATGTTAATGGAATAGAATTGCTATCTTCAAGCAAATTATTGTTGATTTTTAAAGAAACCTTTTAAAGTATTGCTCTTAGACTTCCCTAAAGCTATTGTTACAGTTGAAAACTACAGTGTAAGAACATTTAGTAAGGTTAAGGTACACCTTCAAACTGAATTGACCTGACAACCCCTGCAGTGACTTGTTCACTAGAACTCTACAGGATTTCAGTTATTAGAATTTAAAAGGAACAAGATTTTACTACTTGTTTTGATTGTTTTTTAAATGACACTAGTTGGATGTTTTAGGCATCTGTGAGCACAATTTTCTATAGGTTTTTTTTTGTTTCTACAATGTCAACTATGATGAAGGAGGTGTCATTTAAAATCGGTGGATGCTACTAAATTTGTTGGAGTTGCTAGTGATAATTTCTGTGTGGTAGGACTAAAATATTTCTATAATTATATTTTAAAACTTTGGAGATCCTTTTTACATGCATAGCTTTTTAAAAAAAAATAGCTTCCAGGACTTGTTTTAAATTGATTTTTATGTTTCTTGAAGCATGTTATTTTTCCAAGATGACTAGTTGCTCCATTGGATATAGCAATACCTTCTAAAAAAGTAAGTTCTAGTTAGTTCAAAGCATGTTAATTGCATTTGTTATAAAAGGAAATGTGATTTTGCTCAATCTTAGGAGATTAATTTTGCTCAGTTTTAGGAGATTCAGATTCATGCTTAACTTACTTGAACGCTTTATACTGCCTTGGTAAGACTATATTTGGATTTTTGTGTCCAGTTTTAATTAACCACAATATAAAAAAGGCCTTTAGACTCTAGAGAGAGTGCAGAGAAGAGCAACAAAGAAGATTAGGGGCCTGGAGGCTAAAACATGAAAAACGATGCAGGAATTGGGTATATCTAATTTAATGAAAAGAAAGACTAGGGGTGATATGCCAGCAGTCTTCCAATATTTCAGGGGCTGCCACAAAGAAGAGGGAGTCAAGCTATTCTCCAAAGCACCTGAGGGCAGGACAAGAAACAATGGGTGGAAACTAATCTGTTTGAACCAACCTAGAACTAAGGAGAAATTTCCTGACAATTAAAACAATTAATCGGGAATGGCTTGCCTCCAGAGGTTGTGGTTTCTCCAATCATTTCTCTGAAATGGTGGTATAAGGTTTCTTGCTGGACTGATAGTCCTCCAAGGCCCCTTCCAATTCTGTTATTTTGTATTTTGTTATGTATTTCTCCACCACTGGAAAGATGGACAAAAATAAAATTATAAGCATTGTTAAAATGCATGCAATACCTATCTTGTGAATCTAAGGCTTTCAATGCCAGCTGAATCCAATCCTGGTAAATATTTCTCCCATTTATGACTTTGTTCACGTGTGTGTGTGTGTGATCAATCACTTTAAGAACAGCAACAAAAAATCCTTAGATAATAAGAAAGGACCCTGTTGCACTGAGATCAGAGGGAAAAACCCAAAACTGGATGGAAATGCGGCAAGGAAAAAAGAGAATTCAACAGTGAAGGAAAGAAAAAAAGAGAGATCTCCTGGGTGTTGCAAAAAGAGTTAAAACTCACCAGGCAAGCACCTTCTCTCAGCTAGTTTTGAAATGCATCCAGATTTTCAGCACCATGATCTGGTCAATTGTCACTTATGCCTCCTCCTGATCTTCCTTGCAGAAACTGAAGTGGTTTATGCCTTTTCCAGCAATTTGCAACTTGCCAAATAATTAAGATTGTAACTTTGACAATTGCTTTTTTTTCTTGAAACTAGTCCCTTCCTATAGGAATAAATTGTCTGCATGGAATAATTATCAGTGGACTTGCTAAGTCTTGGAAGCTGTTATCTTCTGTCTTTCATCCCTGTGCCTATCGGATAGCGGGTGTGTCTGTTTGGCACAGATTTGCTTCCTTGTAAGTCAATCCCAACTACAACAATTCTTCTTATGATCTTAAAGAGTACAGTGCTGTTTCTTCTGTCCTTCAGAAAACCAGCAACCTGCCTTGTCTTCTGCAGTGTCTCTTTCTTTTCTCTTTAAGGCTCAGACTTTCTCTTGTTTTAGTAGCCTGATTCTGTGTTCAAATTATTCACCTTTTATGTCTCTTAGAGTATTTCTGGCTGGTAATCCATTAGGATTTTGCTTTTTATTTTTCTTATGCAAAGCTGCTTCCTCTTCTTTGGTTCATGTTTCTTCTTTGCTGGAGCAGGTAAAAATTCATTCCGTTTCATTAGTTGGAGGTCACTGCTCCCTTGGATGTTTTCTGTAAGCGCCACCAAACCCTTCCACTTGCTGCAAGTATATGCCAGGTTGTTTTCTAGTGAGAACACAAACATGGCAGCCATTATAAGCCATCACTGCAGAATTATTAATTTTATTAATCTTCATTTCTTCATTTCAATAGGAAAGCTTTCTCTTTTTTAATGTTCTGATGTTAGGCAACAGCATGCTGTCTACTTCAGGAGAAGTTTTTTAGGGACCTGAATTCTCCTATCAAACCTTTCTTAGCAGTCCATTTTGGTTCCTCAGTTACAGAGTTCAGTAGAACATAGCATTTAAAAAAAATATATTTTAAATATACGCTGTTATTTTAAAAGGCTCAAGGCAGTTTTCAATATACTGGAAGGTTCAAGACAGCTATTAAAACATCCAGGAATAAAAGGTTAAAGCTCAAATACATATAAGATTTTTAAGCCTTTTCAGCCATTTTAAAGACTTCTTTTGTTTCTTAGTTAATAGTTCTGGGAATTTTCATTCTAGGCTAGCACCATTTTAGACAACCTCAGATAAACCTTAGACAATCCAGATAAAAAGTTTATTTCATTGGTCTAAATTGTGAAGGGCTACATTGTGAAGAACCTACAGATGAACTGGACCAAGGAGTAATAGGAAAGCCAGTACAGTTTTGTGTGTTTGTTCCTTCTCTAAGCAAATAGGCTGTTGCATTCTGAATCAGTTGTGATTTTAATGGGTAATATTAAATCTGCCCTGCCTATTATGGTCGTAAGTTGTGACGGTCCTAAAGCAGGTCATCTGTGTGATCGACCAATTTTTATTTTTTTGTGGCAGTTGTTAAGTGAGCTTAAAGTTCAATATGGGGTTTTTTTTTGCTGAAAGACAGAAGTAAACGTCGGTTTCCAGCAAAAATTGAATCATAATTACATGATTGCGGGATACTGTAAACGGCTGTAAATGCAGCCTGGTTGCCGACTGTCTGAAATGTGGTCATGTGACTGGAGGGGGCACCCTTCAGAACTGTAGGTATGTTTTAGAGAGTCCATTGTAACTTTGAATAGTTACTAAGCGAATAGCCATAAGTCACAAAGTGTAGTACCGTAGCCCAGAAAGATCTGTTCACCATAGCCAACTCACCTCAGCCAACTTGCCATGGCCAGCTCGCTGCAGGACAACTTGTCACAGCCATCTTGCCACAGGACAGTTCGCTGTGGGGCAAGAGTTACACTAATACCAAAGAAATGGTGGAATAAAATCATTAAAGAAAGGATGCAAGAGGAGAGACAGAATGAAATGTGAATGGCAAAAATTAAAATAATTTTTATTTATTTTAAATAATTAAATAGAATTGTTAAATTGTCCCACAGCAAGTTGTCCCGTGGCGAGTTGGCCGTGGCGACTTATCCAGCGGCAAGTTGGCCATGGTGAGTTGGTCGTAGCGAGTTGACTGTGGCAAGTTGTCCCATTCCCAGCCCAGAAAGAGTGTAACTCACATGTATTTTCCTTTACCTGTTAAACATGGGTGGATTTCAGACTTTCTATAATTTGAATAAAAGATCCTGTAGCAGGTTAATACCCTGAAGATTGTATACTAATTGCAAATGTTTAAAATGCTTTTCACGTGGCCTTTATATGTGCAGAGCCACTGCAGATTGGAATGGCCTGTAAGAGCTACACAATAAATCATTCAAATAAATTAAAAAATGGGAAACAGTTATATATTTGATAATTGTTGTGATATTGGACAGAGATTTTTAAAAATGTCAAATATATTTGCTAAGATGGACGATAGCATGTAAATAGTTCTCCACAATACAAAGATAGCATTTCCCTAGATAATTCTCATTCATTGTTATTTATTTACTCTTACATCAAATGCTTATGTTATTATACTTGCTCATTTTAATTATTATTATAACTATTGTTTAATCTGGAAAAAAATTAAAAAATTAACAAAAGTAAACTTTTAACAAAAAAGGCTCTAATATTGGTACTATGAATAAATAAACTTGCTACATGAAGTCTGTAATTAAACGCCACAAGTTGAATTTTCAAGAAACCCTATAATATCCTTCCAATTTTTTTAAAAAAATTGAATGCTTTTACTACATGTGTTACTATGCCATTATCATGTCCCTTTGCAGGCTGAAAAGAGTATAGATCATAGCATTAAAAAAAACAAAACCCAGCTCCCGGGTCCCTTCAAATCTGCTTCAGATTTGGGAATTCTTAGAACAGATTCATCGGGTTGAAGGGTAGGAGAAGGATTCTATAGTTCGAGTGAAGAGAAGCCTGCTTATACTGCTGGCTATAAGTCTTAGATTTAAGCATTTTTTTAGAAAGGTGTTAAATCCGGTTAGAAGTAGAGTTCAGAATATATATGCCAAACAAAATTTATTAAATGTCAATCGTATGTTTGTTCTAATATTAAGGCTTTTAAAATTCTGATACCTTATAATAATTACTAATAATGCTAATTACAAATAATTCAAAAGCGGATTACAGTAATTGAGGGAAAAATGCTTTTCTATATTTAAAATGCCTCAGGAGCTTTAGATTAAGCCATTGCTTTCAAATATTACTGGCATTTATATTTAACTCAGAGTTGAAATGACTGTTGTTTGGTGCCCTCTGACCTTGGTGTTTTCTTCCAGACGTTTCTTTACCCAAACTGTGTAACATCATCAGGGCTATCATCAGCACTGATGTTATTACCTAGTTTGGATAATGAACTGTGTGCAAGAAAACAACCAAGCTCAGAAAGCAACAAGGAATCCTCACCTATATTTAAATTCTTGTATTCAGATTTTCTTAGAATGGACATCGATTGCAGTTTTCAGATACAATCTATTTTGTTAAAGTAGCATTTTTAAAGGTATGTTAGACCTAATGTTTAGGGAAAAAATAGTTTTTGTTTCTATGTGTTTTGCAGAACAATAAATAATAGCCTTTTGCTGATTTAGACTGAAGTTTCATGTCAGTATTCAGTGTTCATAATTCTCCTCAACAGATGACTGTAATAAAAACATTGCATAGACTCTTATAATTTTCCCGTGGAAAGACTTGCATGTAGTTAACGTAAGCAGTTTGATAGTGGCTGAATTAAGGGTTTTTTTGTTTTTGTTTTTTGACTCTTGTCATGCTGCTTGTCTTGTCACCCTACCTTCAGATAACGTGCTTTGTGACTGAAGGTCGAAATATTTTTGAATTCTAATAAGCTGGGTGAATTGCTTGAAATAGGCTGCAAAATCTCAAGGCTGCCTTTTGCATCTGCTGTGAAAAGAACCATTGGGAATGGTTGAGCTTGATGATCATAGAATTACTGGATGGTGATTCTAAAACCCTCAAAGGGAAGTTGCTATGGCGATCTAGTTCCAAACTGTGAAATGATTCACCTTTGAAAGGCTTCAGGGTCTGAGAAGCCGAACACATCATTGTTTAGGTGGTCATTGGTTAGGAAATTGCTGATGGCTGTGTAATCAGCACTCCTGTGGTAGTTAACGATCTAAAAAGGTTTATTCTGAATGATGTGGGACAACAGAAATATGCATGAGATGACTTCTCAGTCTTAGTTTGTTAGTGCTGCATTTGTAAAAATAGTCACTAAATGAAAAAGAGAACAAGTTCTTCAGTGGGAAGCGTTTTTGAAAACAAAATGTTGCCCTGTGATTAATGTGATATTATATATAGGTGATATAGCTTTCTAGCTTCCATTTAGTATTGTATGAATTTGATTTTCTTTTGAAGTGATTTGTGTATGAATTATTCATAATCATGAAGTTTAAAAATGATCCCTAAATGCGATTTTATTTAGGTACAGTTAAGATTGTGCAAGCATATTTGAGTGGTCTCTGTTATTAGAAGTTCTTGGGGTTTCAGTTAAATATTTTAAATTATATTTAGCTTATGTGAATAGCTTAGACGTATAGTATACATGGGCTCCTCCATTAAAATACAGGCAAAAGCTGGTGGAAATTTTAACTCAGCAACATTACTGGCCCACAGAATTTTCAACCTAACTATTGCTGTTTCAGTAATATTATGAAAAAGAAGTTCAGATATGATTATCTGAGGGTTTGGGGGCAAAATTTCAGTGTGTAGGTTAATTACTTAACTAAATTTAATGCTTTATTTATGGCAAAGTATCTAAGCAATTTGAAAATGCCTGGATACTTAAGATAAGTAAAGTAGATAAAGTCTGTGATATATAAATAACTGAATATAGTAAGTAAATTAATCCATTTTCAGTTCATTAGAAGTATCTATTCTACTGTTCTTTTCAGTAAATTTATCAATGTTCAGCATTACCGTCTTTTGAGTGTGTGTGTGTGTATAGATATATATAAATATAGATATATATATGTAAAATGAAGTATATGTATCATCTCAGGATAATGTTGCAGAATCAAGTCTGGGTCAATCACTGGGACCAGAGTTTTAGTCTTTTGAACTTTGGACTCGAACTGGAGCCTACCCTCGGGGAATTTCTCTCTCACTATGTGAGAGAAGTTCCCTGAGGATGGATTTCCAGTACGAGTCCGAAAGATTAAATCTCTGGTCCCGGTGATCGACCCAGATTGGAGCCATGACTTATACCTTCTGAGCTTTTGATAACAAATCATATTCGGGCTTCTCAGATAAGCAGCACATTTCTGTATTGGTTGGCATGTTTTTAATCTTGAATAAATATGTATACAAGTTTCTTTACCATTTTTAGAATTATAACTGATTGACATATTAACGGGAGTTAATAATGGTCTCCCTATTAAAAATGTAAAGATGCCGTTGACTTTACTTAGTTCCTGATGCAGTTTTCTTAGCAGCATTAGATGGGAATTATTTTACCATTGCTTTCTTTTGGGATGTTTTTGGACTTCTCAGACTAGCCAACCACTTTGTTGTCCCCAGCTGTCATTGATCCAAGGGAAAACCAACCCTGCTTAGTTTCAGAGATCAGCCAAGTCTTCCTGGGTTTAGTCACTTTATGATTGATTACATTTATTGGACACTTTCTTTCTTTGCAATTTCAACCAAAGAAATTCTGGTTTGTAGTTCCAAAGAAAGAGAAGTTTTGATTCCTTGTAGAGTTGGTAGGTTGCCTTCGTCTCAGTTTCTTTTTCATATTGTACTGAACAATATTGAACACAGTGACTAGGAAAAACAGGTTTCTGACTTCTTCCTTCCAGGTAACTGCTTTGAATTAACTATTTTGTTGGGTGTGGGAGCTACTGATAGTGTGGCTATCCAAATCGTACATATTTTTTGTTCTTGGATAATAGTTTTCCTGTCTTGCATTGTTCAAAATGCCCAATGTTTCAAAGCTGGAGGAAGAAATGAAAAAAACTTTCAATTACATTCTTTTTTTCATTTATTTTAGGGTGTAACTTGGCATCTCCCATATTTTACATTAGTGACTCTTAGATGAATTGCTATATTCTTGTCATGCGTCTTACATCCCATTTTAGCTGAACAATGAATAAAGACAATACAAGCAGTCCTCATTTAAAAGCTCCCACAATTTGGACCGACATTTGGTTGTTAAGTGAAGTGGTTGCTAGGTTCTTTTATTTTTACTTCACCTTTTCCTTAGTTTAACAGACTTGTAAAGATTGTAAATGTGAGAATCGGTTTAAAGTTAGTTTTTTTCATTATTGTCAACAGTCATGAAATGAGAATTACCTGTAATTGAAATCTGAAAAATTTACGTGATTCAGGCTGAAGTAGTTGAGGTTTACCAGGCCAGTTACTTCCTGTAGAAATGGAGTTTTTGGACATGCTGTTGTAACAACAGAGAAGCCAACTTTTCTGATTCTTGTCAACATTTTTAAAAAGTGTGTGACAATTAGGACAGTTATTATAGAAGCTGAGTTTATCTTATTCTTCAAAGGGACAGAATAAATATTAATCCTCCATGTGATGTAGATGGGAAACAGGAAATGGATTCTTGCTAATGTTAATATGGATTACTAGACTTCTTTTGTCAGTTATCAGTATTAAATTTCCTTGTATTGAAATAGTAAAATCACTTTTCTGTCCTATTTTTTATTTATCTATTGTTAGCTGTTGGACAGGTCTATTAGAAATCCAGTTAATGCTGTATTATGTGTTTAAAAATCTGTATATAAAACATTTACCTAAAAATGTTGCAGTACAATATGTCATTGTCTGCTTTTTAGAATTGGTCAAAACCTAAGAGTATAAAAATGTTTAATGAAAAAAAATCAGGCTAAAGAGACTGATAAAACCAGAGAAAATAATGATTTTCAAAGTCACTTAGTTCTTCCATTTAAACTATATTTATACATAATATTAAAAAAAACCTAGTTAACTTTAAAATATGTAAGTTCTTGCCATTTAGGGTTCTGTGAAGCTGATCATCAAGAAGGTTGCAAATCATTGACTGTTTCTATTTTCAGAATTCCACATCCCCGAGTAATTTACTTTAATTTCACCCAATCTAACCTATACTTCACACCATCACCATTCAGCTCTAATAGCTATGTTCTGTGCATAAGAAAAGCATATAAATGTCCACAATTACACTGCAAATGATTACAACCAGTTAATGTTTTATGAAGCACTATGGAATTGAAGTTACAAAGTATTTGAAAAATGCTTTATTTCAAAGATGTTAGTCAATCACTTTCATTTTTCACTTTAGGTTGTTGACTAATCTAGCTACAAAAGCTGCTGTTATAATACTTCTAACTTATGTCTGCAGATTACACAATTTAACCTTAAATTCTTTGATACATTTTGGAATGCCATTTTCCATACATATTGTCACAGAACAAAAAGCTGATGCCTGTTAATCATCATACTGTAAAATTCACAGTACTCCTTGCATGTAGTATTTATTCTTTATTGATAAGTTTCACATATAGGGTTTAATATGTGCTTAGTGTGATAAACTTCTGGGTCATGGAGAGCAGGTCCATTCCCTTGAACTAAGATGGCTGAACTAACCCTAACCCTTAACTTGCCAGATATATAGAGAACTCAGATGTAATAGTTTCATCCCTTCCCAGGTATGCAACTCCCATATTGTCAAGAAGAACCAGGATCTTGGAGAACACAAATCAAGGGTAAAAGAGATGTTTGTGTATAAGGGTAATGAACTCATAAGGTGTCATACTGAGGACTTTCTGGAAGTAGAAGACTTTGGTTCTGGATGATTGAATTGTTAAACAGATGGGTTTGTGATAGGCAAATAGATTTCTGGTGATAGCAGTGTTTCAATATCTAAGGGGCTGCCACAAAGAAGAACAGGTCAACCTATTTTCTAAAGTACCTGAAGGCAAGCAATGGATGGAAACTAATCAAGGAGATAACCAACCTTGAACTGAGGAGAAATTTCCTGACAGAACAATTAATCAGAGGAACGACTTGCCTCCAGAAATTGTGGGTATTCCAACACTGGAGATTTTTAAGAAGAGATTGGACAACGATTTGTCTGAAATCGTGTTTTCTGCTTGAGCAGGGGATTGGACTAGAAGACCTCCAAGGTGCCTTCCAACTCTTATTCTGTTATATAGGGAAATATAGTTAATCATTAAAGGCAAATTGTTAGGAAGCAGACTGAAAGTCCAATATTGCCAAAGGTAGCTTTCTAGGAAATGCTACCCGCTGTACACACTGAGCCAGCTAGATGGATAATGCTCAGCATCTGAACAGATGAGGGGGCAATATCAAGTTAGAAGGCTTAGATTTGTTAAACACTGGGGAACTATAGTAGATAAGCCAAACTTATACAAGAGACAGGCTCTACTTGTAACCCAGTTGTTAGTATATAATATCAAAAAGATGACAAGCAGCTTTTAAACTGCACCCTTGGGAAATTAGACATGAAAAAAGGTTTTTTTGTAGTATTAAGGGGCTTCAATTTCCTTTACATAGATAGGATACATTGATGTCAAGGCTACAACTTGAAAACCAGAGTTTTTAAGTCCCTAGATGATTATGAACATGAATTTGGACAAACTCTGGGAGACAGTGGAGAACAGAGGACGATGACGTGCTATGGTCCATATGGTCGCAAAGAGTCAGACACGGCTTAGCAATTGAACAGCAACAAAGATGATTATGCTTCACGGTCACTTTTTAAGATTAACTCTACAGTGGTCTCTCCCTGTAAGGTTGTCTCTCCCTGTAAGGGAGAGGCCACTGTAGAGTTAATCTTAAAAAGTGACCCTGATGTGTTATAAGATGTAAGGCTTGTGGAAACAGTAGGAGACATCAATCCATAACATGCTTATATTTTACAAACATGCAAGCAGGAATCTTCCAATAGGGCCCAACACAGACCTGTTTGCCTACCACAGAGGTAACTTTTCTAAATGAAGGGGATCATTAAGGATGAGGAGGAGGGATCAAACTTGTTAAAAAAAACCAGAAAGATTTGGAATAACAATAATTGAAGTTAGATTAGAATGTAACCCCCTGTTTGTACCTTATCCTTGTAGTGCCAGCTTTGCGAACTGCATATATTTTTTTTTGTTTTTTTAAAATTCATTTCCTCTCTGATACTGATGTACGATGTTCCAGATTATGGAACAAACCAACAAAAAGTTTTAAAATTTTGTCATTTATAGAAGTACATTATTTTTATAGAAATGATGGGTTTTTGTAATAGCTATGCAACTTCAAATATTTTGGATTCCTTCCTAATTCCAGTTAAATTCTGGACTGTGGTGATGTTTCGTCTCTAGCTAAATCTAATATTGTTTCGTATTGCACTGAGAAACTTAGATTTTTCAACTATTACTTTGCTATTTAAGAGAAGAATTATGATGCTGTATTGATGAAGAATTAAACCCCAGATTACTCCCATCAGATTTACTTCCGGGTAAACAACTTCAATTTACAGAATTAAATTATTTGGATTCAGAGGTCCCAGGCAGTATGGCTAATTCCATTTCCAAAGTTCAAAATGGAATACATTACATAATTTATGATCTTTTTCTAACCTGCTTTTTCAGGTCTTTGAATGGTGCATCCACCATCACTGTATCTGAGTTCATCCACCTTGCTGCTGGTCATCCTCTTCTCTTTCCTTGAATCTTCTCCAGCATCAGAATTCTCTTTAAGATTCGGTCTTTTTATAATGTGTCCGAAGTATGATAATTTGAGCCTGCTGATTTGTGCCTTAGTTAAGAAAGGAAATAAAGCCCCCTACAACCCCAAGATGTATTTATTCAATTTATAGGGCTGCCCAACTTGCAGGACCAAATCTGCTAATTAACATCTTGCTAAAAGCAACCGATAAAAGAAATGTAAAAAAAAACTACAAAGCACATCATGTCCAAGGCTACTCACCTTTCTGCCCAATTAAACTTCTTTAAAAAGTTTATCTAACTATTGGCCTGTTGAGCGGAAAAAGGAAGACGAAAAGAAGTATCTTTCAAGTGTCTGCAGATAGTTTTATTCTAATCAAGACAAGATATCTATTTTGCATGGATCACGTCTATCACTTATAAATCATAGAAGAGAGATCCTTCTTTCCCAATACTTTTTAATTTCTCCTTTTATTTAATGAATGTATTGATGCGTGTCATCTTATCAGTTCACTGAATTTCTTAATACTTATTTTCGTTACTTAGTTGGTATGTTTTTCTGATGGCGTTCTTTAAACTTTTAAGTATCTGCCTCATGCTTTCTTATTTAGAAATACACTATGACTACATTGTACATACTTTCTTTGATGGTAAACTATACTCTGTATAAGAGTTGATTGCCTAGGTCCTTTTTGAAATCTAGGATACTTTGGGACACTCAGGATCAATTGTTAAATTTTTATAGGGAATGAGCTTGCACATTATTTGGAGGGCTGAATCTTTTATCAAAGACTATCAGGAAAAGGATGGATCACTTAGAACTGATTGGGGAGTTCCACAGTAGAAATGATAGAAAATATGTTCTAGCTTTTTCAGTATTGTTTTTTATAGTCTCTTGATATTTATTGATTAATCAATAAATTAACTGTTGCTATAGTACTTGGATTTTTAAATGCTGAGCCTCAGTGTGTTAGAAACAAAAGGGATAGTCTGTTCATGGTAAAAACATGAACATAAAATCAGAAAATTAGAAAAGATGGAAAGATAAGCATGCCTAGAAAATGAAGAAAATTCGTATCTGTTTTATATATTTTAACATTTGCTTAGATACATCAATATAAAAAGTGAATTGCTGCAAACATTCTAGTTTTCTGCATTTCTTTCCTTCGTTAGGCAAGATGTAGGCAGCTTCATATTTAAGTCAAACTAGTTTCCTTTGCTGTATCATAAAACTTTCAGTCCAATCAGCAACTGCATTTAAATACTGCAAATTGTAGCAGCAAAACAATAATTCTGCTGATTAGCCCCTTTCCATTTCTTGTAAGTGAACTGTTTATGCTGTTGAGTACCTTTTGAAAAAAGAAAAAGCCAAAACAGCCTTGATTAGTCAAGGAGTAATTGGATGACTTGATTTTAGCAAGAGAATGAATTGGTTGATGATAGCCTGTAACTAAGTGTAGTGGTTCTGTTCAGAGGAATACATAACATAGAGTCATCAGATCTTGACAGGTATAACATAAGCATTGACAAAATCTCTGGATGTTTTGAAATAATTGTCATATGGACGGTGTAAGAAATGGAAGCATATTGTAAAATAATACCAAGGCAGCTTGTAATTTAAAGGTTGCCTATAAAATATAGATGGAATTTATATCATGTTAAAATATGGAAAGAAGCAGGGTAGAAGAATACGTAAATACCTGTAGAAACTATGCTTCTTTTATTGTGTTATAGGAAAATGATATCCGGGCTGTTGTTGAAGTGAAACAGATGAGAGTTGTCTTTAAGACTGTGAAACAGCCTTCAAAAGTGAGTCATTGAAAGAGCAAACAAAAATATACAGTCTGAAGGAATATTTCATGCAGACTAATTAGAAACATTTTAGAGGCAATTCATAGAACTTTGAGTTAGGAGAAGTAGAAGGATAGGCTGTTTTAGATTAATAATAATAGGTTCCTTGGGTGTAATAAAAAAAAATACCCTGCCACATACATAATACCTCAGACTTAATAATTGTCAATAAGAAAGAGAAAAGGTCTGGGTAGTGGACATTGCAGCATCTGGAGAAAGCAGAATAGAAGAGAAAGAACTGGAGAAAAATCACAAAATACAAAGATCTGTAAATAGATAGAATGCCTATGGCAAAAGAAAGCAAAAGTAATTAAAAGAATTAAGATTTAATAAACTGGCTATGGAGGTTCCATGGGTATTGGTACACTGGACACCATACTGGGTACTTAAAAATATGCACATTGGCAGAATTTCCATCTGTCAATTACAAAAGCCCATGCTGCTTGGATCCGCAGGTATACTGCGGTGATACATTACAATGTCCCAGGTTCTTGGGAAGTACTCAATGCAAATGAAGGCCAATACCAGCTAGAAAACGGCAGCTGTGATTTCACATTTTTGTGTGTACAATAATAAGGGTGGCTAGATAAATAAACTCAGGAGCCATATTTGGCACACAAACTGGAGACTCTACCTCTGTCATACAAAGGCACTGGAAAATGATCATTTGTGCAGCTTAATATTTAAGGGTAACGTGGTGAAACTATCGTGTGGTCTCTCTTCTGAAATCTTCATTATCCAGCCCTTTATACTTCGTTTTTAAAAAGGCAAAAATATGCATACAATTATACTCATGTTTAAGGGAGCACATATTTAAAAGAATTTTCTGAGACAGACTTATATGTGAGACATTTGTTATAAAAGTGAATAAAATTTAAATAGTAAGATAACAGCATTATAGTGCCATGTTATTACATGATACTGGGAAGAGTATCATATCCAAATCTGTATGGTTGGAAAGCAGTGTGGGCAGCTAGATGTTGCAAATACAATTTTTATTTGATCAGTAACTGGAATTGTACTTCTGGGTACATGGAAAGCTAAAATCATAGTGATTATTTTTTCAAGATGATGGTAGATTCATTTCCTCTTTTTATATGTGAATAGTGAAATTTTAGGTTTAAAAAAGTCTTTACCTTTTTTTTCCAGAGAGATCATAGTTTTCAATCCAGTCACTATCATTAGTTACTCTGGGCACATTCTGATTAATCAGTTTGAAATATAATTTTAAATAACACTTCGGTTAATATCAGTTGGTAGCTAAGTAAGTTGAATGTGTATTTTGATATTGTGTTTGCTTAAGTAGCTTTCGCACAACCTGGAATAGGTTTAGTGAAGAGAAGGAATTGACACTAGAAATTTACATACAACAAGAGTTTGAAAGGCTTGGGAATGTTTATACCTGAAAAGAGAAAAAGTATGGGAAAGGGAAGAGGCATGAGGATATAATTTAAGTATCTTAAAGCAAGAGTGTAAAACAGGTGGCCCGCGGGCCAGGATAGGCCCATGGTTGTCCTGTGTGGCCGTCACAAAGACGGCGAGTGACCGGCCCCATCCACCCAGTCGGCTGCAACCAGGCCACTCCCAACCCAGACACCCAAGGGCAAACAAAATCCTGAGACGGCTGTGATGGGATCGAGTTCGACACCCCTGTCTTAAAGGATATCACATAAAAAAAGAAGGTTTAGTTCCGAGTGATAGAGGATGTGAAATAGTGATTTGGGTTAGAAAAAAGGAGATTTTAATTGAATTTTAAAAAGAAATGATTAATTATAGTTATATTTATAAAATACATTTCAAACAATTTGATTAAGAGAAGTATTAAATTCTGTCGTTAAAGTTTACGTCTAAAAGGCAAGTTATGTAACTGATCTTCCTAAATTAAAACTAAATAAATATCAAAGAGCAACTCTGTTAATTTAATTAATTACATGCATTAATTAATTTCCTGTAAATCAGTCAAATGTGTCTTTCCTTACATAATTTTTTGCAACTCTTTATTTTTCTTTGAAATTCTTTTAAAGTTCTGACCTTACTTCCATCAGGGTCCCGCTAAAATTGGACTGTAAAGTAAAAGCATTTCCTCAATTTTGGTAAGATCCCAACAGCTCTTTGAATGATTAAAATGTTAAATGTAAATCCATACAAAGTTGAAATAAAACATGTGTCTAAAATATTCTCAAATATTTACAAAAAAAATCAGTCATAGGATGAATATGGTAAAGTGACAAGAATGTATCTAAATACTTCCTTTTACTATTATGGTCAAGGGGTAATAAAAATACAACCTAGAGCTTGAGAAGAAAGGAAATGATTCCTGTAAAGTAGGAACAAGGTGGGGACTGCAAATCATCATCATCATCATCATCATCATCATCAT
>JANHFL010001632.1:164055-175330 GCA_032468155.1 Oxyrhabdium leporinum | reverse complement strand
ACCTTGCCGTGAGTGACGTTGAGTTGGCTACGCCCACTCAGTCACATGACCCCCCACCAAGCCACGCCCATAGAACCGGTGGTGAAAAAAAAAGATTTCACCACTGGCCATAACACAGCAATTTCCTGAAGCTTTGCCATTTTTCATTGATTTTGTGGTACTTGATACTTCTTCCACTTGGATATCTGGCATTTCCTCTTTTGTGGGTGCTGTTACTTTTGAGTGATCTTGATCTTTGTGTAGCTGTGAATAGAATTTTCCAATTATTTCTAACATTTCCTGTCTTGTTCTACACACATAGCCATCTTCACGTTTTAGTGCAAAACTTCTTTCTTGTATTTATAAGCTTGCATTTTGCTCTATTAATCCTGTTGTTTTCTTCAGTTGTCTTTTTCAGAAGCTTCAAGTTAAACTGACATGTTTCATCTTGGATACGTTTCCTTATGGTCCTGCAATGTTCAACATATTCCAATTTATTAGTGAAACTTCCAGTATTCTTCATTGTCCATTGTTTTTTCATTAAATCAATAGTTCAGTCAGAGATTTTTGACTATACAAAATGTCTTTCCGGTAGTGTTATACATGTAGATTCAAAGATGTTTTGACTATTGGATTGGATTGTTCATTTTGGTCCGTAAAGTTAATCTCTTCCAAATCTTGCAATAGAGCAGAATGATTTGATAGATTAATCTCAAAATCATTGTTTTCCTCTAACAGCTTATCACTCTTTATTTTTGTTTTTCATGATGTCTTTATCATTTTCATATGCTCTTTTCTACAGTCTATCTTCACATATCTCGTATTTCCAATGTTAAAACAGTTGATGACAGTACGATTGCAGAACATGGTTTTATCACTTGACATGATGTAGTCAATTTTGCTTGTGTACCCAGATGGACTCTTATATTGAACATTATATTAGCTTACACCTTTTCCACAGGAGTAAAATCCCATTTACAATTTAGCAGACATTTGGATGTAATGTACACTAATCCATTACATCAATGGTTGACTGTACTGGTAGACCTTGACTTAACAATGATTTATTTGGTAACTAATCAAATAAAATGGCACTGAAAAAGTTACGATTGGTCTTTATACCTATAACTGTCACACCATCCCCAGGGTTAGTTACATGATCAAAATTCAGGCACTTGCCAACCAGTGTGTATTTACAATGGTTGCTGAATCCCACGGCCATGAGGTCACTTTTTGTGACCTTCCCAGGTGGCATCAGGCAAATTAAGTAAGTGGGAGAAGCCAGATTTGCTTAAAGACCATGTGATTTCATTTAACAACCATGGCAAAAAATCAACTCACATAACTGTCTTGCTTAGCAGTGGAAATTCTGGTCCCAATTGTGGTCGTAAGTCAAGGATTATCTGTATAGGTAATATTTTTTTTAGATTAAAGTAAATGGATGATTCTGACAATATAACTCCAGCTCCCCAGGTTTTAAGGATTAGTGAAAGACAGGCATGGATGTAATAACTTGATTGTACTTCTTCCGCTTATGAAAATAAATATCATTTCCCTTAAAAGAAGAAATGCTTTTTCTTTACATTTGAGAGCTATATAGTTTTTTCTCTGTGCACAGGGATACTACAAAATATATTTATACTCTTTATGTCTCTAGGCATGGGGAAATCTTATCTAATTGCTCTGTTTTTCATAGGTGTCTTCTTCTCATTCACTTCTTCATAGGGGCCCCAGTTCAGTAATGGAGAGTATTTAGAATACTTAGAAATGAAAGAAGAAAGAACTGTTGTAGACTGTATTTATTTTCCTGAAGGGTGTGTCTGTGTACAATTTACTATTTAATACTATTTACATTTTAATACAAGACTTAAATGTACTGTAAAGAATGGAATATAGCCTGGGCATTCTTCCTGAATTCTACTTTATTGGTTTTACTGATGCTTTGCATTTGTCCATCTTCATGGTATTGTTGTCCATCCTGGCATTTTTTTTTTTAAATAAAAGGCAGGAAATAGACGGAATGAGTAGAGAGTTATTGTACTGTTACTTAATGTTCATGAAATTAATTTCTTGAAGGTGTAAGGATACAGCAAGGTGTATTCCTGGATTAAATATCTTTGAATCATTGCATGACAAATATGATTTTATATCGCCTTGCATGCCAGCTAAGTAAAATGATTTTGTTGCTGCATATCAGAAATTTATGCATTAATGATCTCAATGTTGAATTAAATAAGCCTCTAAACTTATAGTTGGCAATAGATTAAAATATATATATTTGTGTGTGTGTGTGTGTGTGTGTGTTTGTGTATCTGAACAAGATTTATAACCTTGTTTATAATTTATAATCCCCATAACTTTTTTTTAAAAAAGATTGTTAAATGATAACCACTCTGCCTCTTCTGATCCCTGTGCTTAAAAGTCCAGGACACTGAGAAAATGTAAATGACCACCTGTACATTAAAGCCCATAGTTTTCTGTGCTTGAGAAGCATAAAAGGCATGATTCATATTCCATCTTGAAACCCTTTTATTAGAAAAAGAGGTTTCTTCTAGAATCCTGTTTACCATTATGGTCAATGTGATAAAGTGAGTGATACTTTTGCAGATCAGGTTATGCATTTATAAATATGAATATTTCATCGTTTTCTTTCTAGTAATCTTCTCCTGGAATACTAAGACAGTTTTGCATGTTATAGTTGATGAAGCACACCTGCAAATCAAGAGGGAAATGGTGTTGCTCTTGATTTTTAGGTCCCCATAAAGGCTTTGTTATGGTAAATGATGACACCTGTATGGCAGCATTCATACTTCCTATCTTGACTTTGGTGTTGCTAACGTGCCACAAAGACTTCGATAATAGGAAAATCACCACAGTAGAATATTTCTGTCTTAAAATTGTGTTGTCTCATGAAATTAATTAATTGTGCAATGGATGACAGTCTTAGGCCAGATTGAGAAGGTGCAATATACATACATGAAATATAAATTATTAGATTCCTTTTTCAAGAAGCACATCTGTTTATCACTGAAAATAGAAATGTTCGTTGTCCCTTTCACCTCAACACTCCCATTCTGAATAAAGTAAGGGAGTGTGCTCTCAAATCATCATGCTTCAAAAATATTCATGAACATGGCAAAATAACTGAATTTCTTAAAACAAAAATACATTTGAATCACAACATCCATTTCTCTTCCATCCACTCAGATGTTTCATTTGAATTACTTTTGAAGAAGAAACGAATCAGAGATTTACATAGCACAGGGGTTCCTAACCTTTTCTATACCCCACACCCATAGAATGCTTCTGATGTATTTTCGCACCCCTTAAAAAGAATTATATGCATATAATTATACATATACATTATAATTTTGAAACTTCTAAACCCAAGTTTTCGCACCCCCTGCAATATCATCTCATACCCCCGATTGGGAATCCCTGACATAGCAGGTTGAATTAATATGGCATACTTGTAGATTTTGTTTTCAAATGGATGCATTTTTAAGTAGGTTCATATGGATTTCTTTTAAAAAGTGATGTAAAAATATTTGTAAAAACATGAAGAAATACAAAACCAGTTCTTAAAATACAAGCATAAGCATATAAATCTGATAATGTTTAATGTTTACCTTCCCCAACTTTACTGGATAAGGATATTATAGGTCTACATTCATGAACATGCTGCTTAAGTAGAAATAAGCTGTCTCAGTAAGGAAAAGAGATAAATGAACTGATATGAGGCTACTGTCCTATCACATGCTTATGTCAGTTTTCAGAATGTGTAAACAGAATTTTCAAAGTGTTAAAAGTTTCATTAAAGAAGTAGTTATCATGATGAGGAAAATTGGAGCCCTATGTTTTCATCGCACTGGAAGTGTACATATGATATAAAGACAGGTTTATAATAGAAAGGCCTGGTTCACCCACATCTACTAAATTGGTTTCTTTCAAATGAATAAATGATTGTTCATGAAAAAATATCCTGGTAATCTTGCATTTTTGCAATGCTGATTTGGATCACATGTGGTAATTGTTGATGATTCTGTTGTAGTTTGGAAATGAATTGCATAAATGGGTGAACATGAAGAAATTGATCTTTTTCATGCTTGGAAACATAGATTCAAATAGCATGCACAATCATTGTAGGGTTATACATATCTACTCTTAAATATGGTTCTGTAATTTTTTACAGTGTAGGTTTAGAGACCAAGTATAAAGCATGTTTGCTCTTAAATAAATTTGGAAGAAAGGTTGGATTGTTATTCTCACAGCCTTTTGTTTGTGCAGAAAAAAAATCTAAGTAAAAATTGTACATACGAGAGAGATTCCTGTTTATCCTGTTGAGTTTAGAATCTCAGCTGTTATGCTTATATAAGTGTCTATTTTAAAGTTGAATCCGTATAAAATTCCTCCAGTAGTTAAGCAAGGTTACTGGAGGAATTATTCTAATAATGAAGAAAAGGCTGAGGGTAAAACAATGCACATTTTAAACTTAAGTGAATTATTTACTGATCCAATAAAACATCAATAAGCGCCAAAGATAACATAGTTCTGCTACTTATTTTATTTTATTTTTACATGTGTAATCTTGTTGCATGTCTCTACATAAGCTGTTCTGGCCACTCATCATAGTAACCAGCTGGGCCATTTCACCTGCTGTAGCCATTAAAGAGGACTCTCTCCCTTTAGATTAATCCCCTCCGACATTAGTTTTTAGCTCTGACAACTGGAGCAGGCATTCAGAACTTGCAGGTGGCCAGTGTGACGCACGTAATTGCCTACAATTTTAGGCAATGAATAAAAATGGTCTACATTACTTGTCAAAGGTTGTATATGCAGTGCCAAGTGAGATCTATGGGAAGCCTTTTAGGGTTTAAAGAACATTTAATAGCAAGGCTGCACAGTGCTTTTTTAATCATAATGCATTTGTAATATAGCACTTTGATCTTCTCCTTGTAGGAAATGGTGTTACATTAGCCACTTTAAAAACATTTATGAGTGAAAATCAGTTATAGGAGAGTAAAAGTGATTATTCTTAGGCAGAACATGTTATATTTCATTAAAAGTTTTCATCTTGCCCCTTTCTTGTTAAAATCGGTGGGAAGTCCCATTCCTGGAGAGTTACAAATCAGAAACTGAGATTTAGAAGAGCTTTCGTCTTGTTTTTCCACCTGAAGCAATTGCATGATTGGGGATACTAGTATACTAAATACTAAGGTCATATATTTATATGTATGTGACCTATTTATTGACGTGTGCCTTAAAATTTGGTGCACGTCAAATTGATGTTAAATTCTTTAATGGAATATCACATTCAAGTTAATTTTCCTGAAATGTAGCATTTAGAACCTGGCCATCAATTATGTCTGACAAAAAAAAAAAGAAACGTGCTACTTCTCGAAGAGCTTAGTTTGACCTTTCAGACCTAAGAGGCTTTTATTAACACCTGCCTGTAAGGCAAACCTTGCCACACGCAGCTTTCAGATGCAGAACCACAAAACTGATGAGGAAAGGCTTGAAGGGTTCAGTTTGTGTCACTTGCTGTTTGCCGTTTCCATTTCACAGATGATTAATCTTTCTGTGAAGAAAGGCCAGAGAAACAAAGCACATTGGGCTCTTCCTGCAGTTACTCCCTCTGAATGCACACTAGCTTGCTAACTAAAAGGCCTTTAGATTTCCTGCAGGGAGAGATGTTCTGAAAGTGAATGCAGCTGGCTGGAGGTCACCAGTGCAAAAGGCTCTTGCCATTGTGTAATGAAAGTTTTGGCAGGGTTCTCTTTTTTTTGAAGGAGATGAGAAGGTGTAGGCAAAAAAAATAATGTATAAGATAATGCCCTTTGGACATTTGAACAAATACCTTGATGGGTGGATCTTCACTAATCAGCTCAATCTCTTTTGCTACCAGTTTGGGGGGTGGTGGTGGTGGTTTGTTGTTGTTGTCACCTTTGCATATGTTTTGGTTGCTTCCATGGGATGCTTAATTATTTTGCCAGTATGGAGTTTTGAAAGGCAGTTTTAAATTTACTTATGGGGTGGTTGTTTTTTTAATTCCATGGGGGAGGGAAGAGTATAATTTGTATATTTCCCATACATATCTACTCTATGCTTAGTAATATTCTGTGCTCTGCCATTCAAATGTATAACACATTTCAGAAGATTTGTTACATTTTGCTAACTAAAATTCCTCTCTTGTGAGAAATGACAATCCTGCAAATAGCAGAATATAATATATTAAAATGTCTTTTGTTTCTTTTTAATTCCACCAGGACATAATGTGCAAAATCAAAAGCTGGGTAATAGATGAAAAAAAGCCAGTCCGTTTCTATCATGATTGGAATGATAAAGAGGCAAGTTTATAACTATTACTTCATCAAGTCTCATGTCTTCGCATTAAAACCCAAACAGAGAGAGACATAATGTGCACCAGATTTTTATTTAAACCTTTTAATTTAATTCTAGCATAATTAATATCATCTTCATCTACAAACCATAAGTATACTATTTTTCACTCGCACATATACTCTATATGGGGGACACACTACAAAGTTGCATATTTTACATAATTTTTGTTTGCTATCTTTTAGATTGACGTGCTCAACAAACATTTGTTTTTAACTTCTAAACCAATGATCTATTTGATTAACCTCTCTGAAAAAGATTACATTAGAAAGAAAAACAAATGGTGAGTTTTCCAAAGTTTAATTATAATTTCCAAGGGGACTTTAATATTGATTAATATAGATGTTATTGTGTTCTATTCCTTACGTAATGCTATTTTTGGAAATATACCTTACTTAATGAAATACAGTAGAAATTAAAACTAAACTAAATCAATTTTCCTCTTACTATTTTTTTTTGCCTGACTTATTATATGTATTGGTTATAGAACCATTACTTGCTTTACAAAATCCAGCTTTGTTTCTTGATTCTTACTTGTTAAATACTGGAATATTTCATGTACTTTGTCTAATTCAGAGTATAAATTTTTATAATACTGACAATAGCTGTCTGTCAAGCAGTGTTTGCATCAAGATCCAATCCCAGAACATGATGATATATTAGAATTCTCATGTCTGAAAGCAGTGAACTTTAACTTGTACTAAAAAGTTTGAGATGAGACTTTGTGGACAATAGATGCTTGATTTATTGCATTAAAATAAAGCATCAATTAAAGCACTGTTTTTAATTATTTTGACAATGCAACTGTGTGCTAAATTATAAGAAAAATTAAGCTATTGTTGTATTTGTTTTGTAAAAGTATCCAGAACAGTGTATCAGAATTCTTTTAAAACATACTCTCTTACTCTCCCTGTACTTCATTAAGTACTTAGATGCACATGGTTTCAATTTCCCATTAAACATTCTCATTTCCATATGGTATCAAAGAGAGAGAAGACTTTAAACTGAAAAATAAACATTCACAGGCTAGAAGCCAAAACAATAATTAATGTCAGATGGTTAACTCCAATAAGTTATAAGATATATTCTGTGAAATTATTTCTCAGAACTTTTCTGTTCTATTGTTACAATGCACCTATATTCTAAAAAAAAGTTGAACTTTTATAGTGAATAATTCAGAATGCAAACTTGGCAAGTTTTTCTAATAATGGATTATTTAAAATTAAATCAATTTTGTTGCTGAGCTGCAAAATACTGTGCTCCAGGAGTCATATTTCATTTTCACACAAATATAAATTTAGGATTTTTGGAAAACTTTTTTGAGGGCTGCAATGACAATATATGTCAACGTTTATTTGAAAAGGGGAAAGGCTGAATGGATGAGCACTTCTGTATTTGGGAAATGTCCAGTAAATACTATTGCACAATAAAGACCAGTAGTTAGACATTACGTTTTTTTAATAATTGGGAGTTCTGTAATTTCTCTGACACCAATCACACTAATATCTTTGTGTAGATATGAAACTGACTGTGGTGAAGACTGACTAGAAAATATACTGCATAAATTGTTTTTTAAAATGTGTAAATATGAAGTAATATTAAAAATACTATTGTTCATGTACCAGTGATGGTTGTAGTGTTCTTTTAATCCAGATTTTGTGGATATTCGTGTAATTGTAGCTGAAAGATCAAAGGGTAGGATAGTTGAGTGATGTTACAGAAGAGAATTTACCACATAACCATTTTCAGTACAGCTTCTGCCGCCTGCTGTTCCTATTTTCCCTCAAGCTAGCCATTGACAACCCCCTGTGCATCCCTGCTTGTAAAAAATGATTGAGGAAGTATTTGTCATGTATTTATGAGTGCGAAACATTGTGTGATATGGAATGCCATCGCCCGAAGACAGAATGATGGCCATTTTACCTTCATCTTGGCAGAGGGGTTGCTCTTGAAACCCTCTTTATATGCAGTAGATTTTACATTAAAATACATGTTTTATTTCCAAGTATGTTATGAGGTGTCATTTGTTAATATTTCTGGTTGTACAAAGAAATGGAAGTGATTAAGACTATATTTTGTTAGTCTTACACTTTAATTAGTGACTTTTGCTTCCTGTTCTTAACCTCACTTGGCTAACAAACAAAGATTCCTTGGATTTATTTTGTATAGAGAAGAGTCTTGAATGGAGCAGTAAACATTTTCATAAGATATTTCGGAAGGTTTTACAGGAATATCAAGAGGATACTTGAAGTGTACTTGGGCATAAGCAGAACCTCAAAAACTAGAATGTGTATTTGTAGCTTATCCTTTTTAAATAAAGAAAAATGTTAATTACCGATAGCATCCCAGTAACATTTTAATGATAGGATATTGTTGTTCAGTGCTAGAGGAGAAGAAAACAGGGAATGGTAGTACTTTAGGGTAATTGAAGAGGTATACTGACCTTTGAAAGATATAAAATCTGGAATGCCTACTTGCAGTGTTAATAAAATTAAAATAGTCATTCGGTTGATACATGATTAAGACTTTATTTCTGAAGAGAAGCTGATGGAGCAGCTTTGTTGCTTGGGCTTACATTATGATCAAATGGCACTAATCAGGATATATAGAAGAATGAGATGCAACATCTAAAAGATTGCTATTCTTTAAACCAAGTTAAAGCGTTCTTGCATAAAGAATACAGAAAAGAAATTCTTCAATAAATACCTGGTTAAAAATTAGTACTGCAATTACTTTTAATCTGCTGTTAAAACTACTGCCCAGCAAACTATGCAGGATGCTAGCCTTCTTTTGGAATCATTATATAATTGTCATATTTATGGTCATTTTATAAATCTGGATACTTTTGTAATAGATTGAGATTTGTAATATAAAGGTGCATTTTCAAATGAATAGTTCATTCAGTATTCCAATGTAATGTAAAGGAAGGGTTTTAAGGAAAATATTCAATATTGGGCAATTAAGTTTATGATTTTATTTGTAAACTATAGTGGTATATATGAATCATATAAGTTCGAAATGGCTTCTACACACACATACACACACTCAGAGTACATATGTAATTAGGCACTGGGCAGATAGATATTTCTATGGATGATGACCATAATACTTAAGTAATAGTTTTTCCTATAAGAAATCGTTGACTTTTAAGAGTTTTGATCTGATATTTGAGGTGTACTTGAAAAAAAAAAAAAGATTAATTTTGTCAATGGTCCCTGTATGCAAAATATGCAAAACTAGTCTCTGAAGTGTTTTGCTAGCTGAGATAGAGAAGATGCAGACTTCCCTTTGCATGTACAGAAATACTCTGCGGGGGGACTCGAATCTTTCTGCAACAATGGGATCAGGCAGCAGATATGCCACATGGGGTGTCCTGAATATATATTAAAACATTCTCTCTCTGTTGAGGCATTAGCCTAAACTGTTATGGCTAAGCTCTATACAGTAATAGAATGTGTTGCAGATCTTGGTCATGTTTATTTGCAAGCAAGTAGAATTCACCTCCTCATGATCCACGATCAAGTTCCAGAGATAAAGTATTCTTTTACAGAGGACATGGAGCAAACCAATGTATGTAGGCCATTTCTACATATTTTAAAACATCATGATTTCTGGTGAATGTCTGATGGGATCATTGCCATGCCCATTTTTTTTTGTCTACGCAGGATATATAAATATTAAATTGTATGATTTGTACGTATACAAAATACATTATTTCATCTATTTCTGGCTCTCATTAGATTTTGTAGGAATGCCTTTGAGGTCTGAGTAGAACTTAGAGGCAATCTTGGGAACAACAGTGTTGCTCACCATTGACCAAATCTGACCTTTTGCATTCTCTCCCTCGCCAGCAAAAATAAACAAACAAATAAATTTTGCCAATCAATGAATGAATGAATTAATTAATTAATTAATTTTGCCGCTGTTCTCCACAATGTGTTGAATCTCACTAATGGCCTGTATGGTCAAACCTGATACGTTGAGGGGGAGGAGGCAGAATTGTGATATTTATTCTGGATATTATTAAATCCTCCTTTATTACTGAGATGTTGCTTTAATATTGAGTTGTTCTTCTGATGTGTGATTATGGAGCCCTGATGGTGCAATAGTTAGAATGCAGTATTGCAGGCTACTCTGCCTACAACCAGAAGTTTGATCCTGATGGGGCTCAAGGTTGACTCAGCCTTCCATCCTTCTGAGGTTGGTAAAATGAGAACCCAAATTGTTGGGGGTAATTTGTGAACTCTGTAAGCCGCTCAGAGAGTGCTGTACAGCAAAGATCCCCAACCTTTTTGGCTCTGGGGACCGGTGGCAGCAAGGAGGGGAGAGGGGATGGTTTTGTGTGCATGTGTGCTTGTCCACTGCTTGCACAGCCCGGTTCCCAATGGACCATGGCCTGGTACTGGGCCATGGACTAGAGGTGAAATCTAGCCGTTTTGCACCGGTTCAGGCAAACTAGGGAAAATTTTGATTGGTTCGGAGAACTGGCAAATATCACCTCCGGCTGGCCCCGCCCCTACCTGCCCCCTCACCACGCCCCCTGCTCACCCCGCCCGGTGTCTCTGCCGGCCTTCCCATGAGGAAATGCCTGAAGCCCAACTGCTCCTTATCTGCCTGCCTGCCTGCCTGCATAAGTAAGCCGCTGCTGCCGCTTGCCTCCCTGTCCCTTCCCACATGGCGCTGCATCCCCATACGGCCTAGCTAGCTGCTTCCCCCCACGGTCCCTGGAGCTTGCCTGCCGCCACCGCCGCTTGCTTCACTTCCTACCCGGTGCTGCGTCCCCGCGCGGCCTAGCTAGCTACCCCCCCCCCATGGTCCCTGCCGCTTTCCACACTCACCCTGGGAACTTCAGCCTCTGAAAATGCCTGCCGGTTGAATGGAGATGGATTCCCAGGAT
>JANHFL010001632.1:123677-131177 GCA_032468155.1 Oxyrhabdium leporinum | reverse complement strand
TCCATCCTTATCTGAATCAGCCTGGTTCCTGTTTTCTGTGAAGCTGGTCATGCAGATCAGACCTGTCAGTCCTATATAACAAATTAACTTCTAGGAAATAATGAGTATATTTTTCTGAATGGTGTGATTTATTCGTGTAACATCCAATTCTTTTTGAATGGTAGTTAAGAACATAAAAACTAAGGTCCATTTGCACTTCTCTAAATGCATTACGCTGAAATATTTATTGTTTTTCTCTTCTTAAATCTGCCCTGCACTTTACAGAAATATTAAGTGCTTGCATTACTTTTTGGCTGTCTTGCTTACATCTACTTATAACAGTTTTCCTCTTGTTATTTTTCACTTTCTGGTTCTTGCTGTTCATTCAGTTGTTTTGAGCACTAGAAACTTGAGTAAAGATAAGGATCATTTGCTTCATTTGGGTGCTGTGCTGTTTAGGTGAGGTTAAGAGAGTGATTTTAACCAGTATATTTTACTTTTCTAACTTGGATTGTGAAGTAACAAAGATACATATTTTTACTACGTGACACGTTATTTCAAACTTGGTGGAAAAAAAAGATTTTATGACAAAAGTTACTTGATATCTATAGGATATCTTCCATTTATGTAACATGGACAAGCTAATTCTCAGAATCCTTTTATGGCTCCCTGGTATTTACAGTATATAATACAGCATTTTTCCTTTTCTGGGGTTTTGTGTGTGTACTTTACAGTCACATTTACGAGTCCATCACAGAACAGAACACAGCCATTTTCTCTTGTAGTGCCTACCGTAGCTCTCTAAACCCAGCTGCAGTGATTGACATAAATGTGCATATTTGGGAAATGAAGAGTGTTTATGGTTACAAGATTATAGAGCTTCATTGATGGAAATGAAAAAAAATAAATGTCTTCCTAAAACTACTTTCTAAATTTTGTTATTCTCATACTACACAGTATTGGGTCTTAAGAATATAAAATGTAAATGTTAGAAGGGATCTGAGTGACTATTAGTCCAACCCACTATCCATTGCAGGAATCCACTAGTACAGCATCTCAGACAGACCCAGTCTTTATTTAAATTTGTCCCATAAAGAAGTGATCACCAACTTCCATTATGGTTTATTCCATTGCTGAACAACTATTACAGCTAGAACATTTTCCCCAACGGTCAACCAAAATCTGCTTCCTTGTAATTGAAACCCTATGTGTACTTTTAATATTAAATCATGCCCATCAATGTAATGGATGTGCAGAATCCTGGTTACCATTTACTTGTACAAGTTAACTTCATAGCAGTGAATAAATAGTGATTATTTATGCCAATCCAGTTTTTCTCAGATCAAGAAGTTACCAAACATTTATGAATTGTACCAAAAACACATACTGTTCTTAAAAATAGTATTACCGGCTTTTTATACAGACACAGTTGTAATACCATCATCTGTTTTTCTATGTCTCCTAGGCTGCTGGAAAATACAGACAACAAGGCCGAAATTACGTCGCTGAAGATGGAGATATTATCTTCTTTAAGTTTAATACACCTCAGCAGCCGAAGAAAAAATAACTATTCAACCTGTTCGTTATTCAGAATTAAATTCTATTACTTAAAAAAGCATATGAGTTTTTATTTAGATAGGGATATTGTGAAGAGGGGGCGGGAAAGATGCGAAGTGTATTTTTAACAATAAAGAAACCACCCGCACCCACCCCCCATATCAAATCCCTGGTGTTTGTTTTGAATTAAATCATGACACCTCCAGTGAATGTACAAGTTCACTTAAATGTGAACAGCTCTGCATTTCAAGTGATTAAGACTACTCCAAATTGCAGGAGCTTTCCAGGAATCGTATTACTCTCTTGATACTTCATTAATCTCCATCATATATGCCAAGCCTGACATGTTTGACAGTGAGGACAATGTGGCTTGCTCCTTTTTGAATCTACAGATAATGCATGTTTTACAGTACTCCAGATGTCTACACTCAATAAAACATTTGACAAAACCAGCCTCTGTGTGTTTGGGGATGTCTGTATTGACTGAATGGGGTGTGCTGAATGCGATACGGCACCTGGTGGATGCTGATTACAGAAGTTTAAGACGTGTGTATGATACAGGAAGTGGCGTTGTGGGGCAGCTACAATTGTATCTTAAGAGAAAGCCTTCTTTTGCAATCAGTTGATTAGGACAGCTTAGCAAAGTTAATGTATTTGGAAATTGTGGCTGCAGTTCACTAGAAATGTAGAAGAAATTATGTTTCTGTAGGAAATTGACTAAAAATCTGACAGAAATTAATTATGATTTAAGTGACCTTTGAGAGAAAGCAGACTGCTTTTTGAATCCAATTCTTGGAATACTTGGACAAAATATTCTGAATGTGACTTTCCTTGAAAACTAAATTGCAGGGTTCTAACACACCGTGCTTCGAGAATAAGGTTGCAGGTCATTGACAGAGACGCTGAAAATAATATTGAAAAGAGAAAGGCCGTGTTACTTCCACGAATTCGATATTTCCAACAAGGTTCTACAGTTGAGCAGTTTTCGATGAATTGTGGGAGAACAAATTAATGAATAGACTGTTATGTATTCTCTTTAGCCTCTTGAACACTATTGTACAGGTAGTCCTCAACTTGCGACCATAATTGAGCCCAAAATTTATGTTAAGTGAAAAAATGGTTAAGTGAGTTTGCTCCATTTTACGACTTTTCTCACCTCGTTTGTTAAGTGAATCACTGCAGTTCTTAAATTAGTAACACGGTGAATCTGGTTTCCCCATTGACTTTGCTTGTCAGAAGGTTGCAAAAGAAGATCATACGACTTAACAACTGCAGTGATTCACTTAACTGTGACAAGAAAGGTAGTAAAAATGGGGCAAAACTCACTTAACAAGTGTCTCACTTAATAACAGAAATCTTGGCTCAACTGTGGCCGTACGTCAAGGACTACCTGTAGTGTACTTCTGAATTAAACTGTTGTGGTCCTTGTCAGACCCTTAGAACATATATCCCCATCGTGCTCTTCCTTTTCAAAGAAAAAGAAAGCACCATCGCTCTGCAGAGTGCAGAGAAGGAAAACGAAATATTCAGCTAATGGAAAGAAAACTGAGATAAGAAAAAGAAAAGCGATGTTTACATTAATACCACTCACTGTATTTCCTTGTCCTTCTCTATCCTTGCTTTCTACTTATCATCCTTGCCTTCATCATGTTCTTGTGTGGTTTCATATATATTACCTTAACAAGCATGACTAAGTTCAGGGTTCACATTTAAATAGCTGCACATCTGCTTCTTCAGTGTACAACCTACAATTAGGATTCTTATGTCATTTCCCCAGTGTTGGCTATGGTCCCTGAACCTCTTCCTTTTCCAAAGTTGCTTCTGAGCTACACTTTTTTTTAATGCACAGAAGGGGAAAATTATTAAATATATCAGGAGTTAATACATGTTAACTACCAGTATATCATTAATTTTAATTCCTGCCCACTTCCAGGTTGAAGGAGGAATATGACCCCTGGTATTTCACTGAAAGGCTGAGGATATTCCTTTCCCAGGAAAAAAGAAGAGGGCACCCTTATTCTAGTTCAGGATTCTTCAAACTGGGGAGCTACAATGCAACGGAGAGTAACAATACTTTTGCTACAAGTGAAGTATCAACAAAGTAAAATCTGATTCTTGCAATATTTGCGGTTGGCTTCTGTGATCTTTTCAGAAAAAAAACCTATCTTCTCAAAGAGGCAGTGACACATGCAAGTGGGTTTTGAGAGCCGAAAGGGTGGGCTGCTCTGCTGAATAGTTTTTGGATTATGACCTAAATACATGGATGCAACCTAATGCTACAAATTCTTCTGGCAGCTTCTGATTAAGGTCTGTGTTGATACGTGGCGCTTCTTCACCTAAGAAGCTGAAGGCTTCCTTGTTAAATGTCTCATTTTATATGAACTTGGAGGAATATTTATTCAGTAGAAGTTGGAGAAGCCACATTAATAGATTAGAATTAGATGCTTATAGCTAATTATATTTCACTGACTATTCTCCCTTCTGTTTCAGGATGTCAAAGGCCATTCAGTTTTCTGCCATCCCATCTGTCACTTGGCCTCACTCCCTGTGCCCACTCCTTTCTTTGCTTTGTCAGTTAAGCAGGAGAAGAATAATCACTGTCAAATGCAGTCCTAAAAATAAGCTGGTAGGGAGCACACGTACAAATACATAACATGAACTCAGAATATCTATAATCAACAAACATGGAAACGAGAAATAATCAGAAAATGCAGTGGTGACAGGTTTAATATTTCAACCGTATTAAGAGAAAATTAATCCAGAGCTTTTGTTTAATCCAAAATGGAACCTGTGCTCTGAGATAAAATCGTTAGCAGGCTTGTGTCTATGAAAACCTCTTCTGTTTTAAAATCTAGGGGCTCTTTCTGCATTACTACTTTAGAACATCAATGCATTGATTTGGAGGTGTGTGACAGCTCTTAACATACCGTTCACCTGCTCAAGTTTAGGCATTAATCTTTGAGGCAGTAAATAGTTGTATCCTACCGCCCCCCATTTCTAGAATCAAAAGAAATGTATTGGTGTTTTTTTTTATAAATAAGGGTTAAAAAAATTAAATAGCCCTGTGAAAGTTTTGCTTGTGACACAATATTTGGGGTTAACATCATGTAGTATCTACACTTTGCTGCTTAAATGAAACATAGGGAGGCATAGTGGCTAACAGTCCATCATTGCTGAAGTCTGAAGCGGCCACAGCACAAACTCAAGAAGCTCTATTCAAATTCTGATAATGCAGAACCAAAGGTCCATTTGAGAATGTTTGCTGCGGCAAAATAGACTGTATAGGAAGTGTTCATGTGGGCACTTGATCGGTAAGTTTGTGGTTTGCTGGATTGTTTCAAGTTACGAGAGGGTCATTTTCCCTGCCAGTCCCCTGGTATATGATAGTAGAATCTTCACTGGCTTGTGATGAGGCCTTGAATGAGATTTCTGCAGCAACATCTCTGCGGGCCATCTCTGGATAGCATTAGGGTATCCATGGCAATCATTTAAAAGGTCATTTGGGAACTCTTCTTGTAAACACATTGGATCAATTTTAATTTGTGGCACTGTAGCTTTGTTGAAAGTAGTATATCCCTCCACCCGATTTTTTCCCTTACCCAACATAGCTTGTAACTTGCAAGCCAAAACATAATTAGTGGTGTCCTAATTTATAAATGCCTCTTTTATTGTATAAATCACCTCCATCCGCCAACTTATTTCTTTAATGAGGCAGGGTAGAGGAGAGATTACCTGGTGATATATTTTCCATATCCTGCTACTACAGTGTGCTACAAAGTTGGAATAGCCAAAGGCCATTCTTTTTGGGAATCTTGCGAATTACGCACCGTCTTTATTCCAGTGACTTTTAAAAGTTCTATATTTTTTATATAGATGCTGTATGTAGTTAAGATACATACTTGTCTACAGTTCATGTCTGTCTCTCTCTCCCTGCTTACGCTTGCCCTTTACCTCATTTGGCCAATTAGCTCCTTTAATGTTTACTGATTTTAATGAATAAACATCAGATTTTATGTTTACTGGCTCTACCAAATAGGTGTGCTTGCTCTGATCTGGAGAGAGGGACTGATCGGGAGTTGCTGATCTTCAAACTAAATTGGAAATTATCCAAAGATTTTGCAACATCTTTGAAGGATGGCAGAATTATGTCTTAAAAGTCTATCAGACAAATTTTAAATGACATAACTTGAAGGAATGTGTTCCTTGTCTTAGAAATTACACCACACTAACTCACAAAGCCCAACTCTACCTTCACTCCATCTGAAAGCTCTGGGGAAAATCACTCCAAAGTTTGGAATTAGAACTTTTCAGTGAGGGCAGTGAATGCTTTGAAAATGATCAGGGAGAAGTACTTGGTAAGCACAGCACATCTTTGCTAGTCATTAAAACATGCGAATCTGAAGAAACGCTGCAATAATAAGCAGTAAGTTCATTGAAGTTAATGCAACTCTTGGAGCCTGAAAAGAGATAGGCTGCTTTAATGAATAACAGAAAGACTGCGTTTGTTCTTGTACAAACTCTGGAGAATTTCTTTCAAAGAATTTCTCTAGGGTGTACAACCCTCTTATCAAAATGTGGATAATGTCCTGAACACCTTCTCTATGATATCTCCAGTATTGCTTAACTTCTCTGAATACTTCTCTCAGTTAGTAACAGGTCTGGATGAGTGATAGTAAATTTAAAATGAATCCAGGAAAAATTGTTATTGGGATCATTAATCCTAGAAAACAGCTGATAGTTATATTCCCAAAAAGGAGCATTCCCAAAAAGTATATGTGAAGTGGTTCTCGATCTGGATCTCTTTCTGGTTAGGCAATAACGGCGCCTTATAGATTTATATATGTATTTATTTAGAGGAGCAAAATGAACTTTAAATGCTGGTACATTAGCCTGTAGTCTCCCTTCTTTAACGATTGGCCCATATTTTTTTCTCGAGGGCTCTTTAAGACAAGTGAGCCAAGGAGAAAGAGAATCAAACAAGACCAAATCTGGAAGTCTGTATTCCTGCAATGTTTCAGTGTTCTGTATTTTATAGCCTTTGTTGTACTGTATTAATAGTTATAACAATACTATATTAATGCAAACAGCATCTTATGGTAATAATTGCAGAATATTAGGTTGGATACTGATGGTAAAAATTCATGTATATTTGGGTGACAGTTGTTAACAATAGTTTTTCCAAGGTCCTCTCTATTACCCCCTATACCTGCAAGGATCTGAAACAAAATTTTATGATTGTCAAGATTTCTCAGCGCTTGCCTACACCTGGGTATACATGGCTTTATACATTAAATGATGACCAGAACAACAATAATACTGTGTTTGATTCAGCTCACAACAATAAGCAAACTGAGCCATGGTGGCGCAGTGGTTAGAATGCAGTATTGCAGGCTAATTCTGCTAATATTCTGGAGTTCGATCCTGACGATCCTTGGCTGAAAGTTGACTCAACCTTCCATCCTTCTGAGGTCAGTAAAATGAGGACCCAGATTGTTGGGAGGAATATGCTCATCTGTGGAGATGGCCTCGACTTCGGCTGGCTAGGATGTGTTTTGTGTTGCCTTAGGTGTGAATTCCTCGATGCAGCTGTGAGGCGTGATTTCCCATCCCCCTGCCTATGGCAACTCGGGAGCAGGTCAGGAAAGCTTCGCAAGTTGACACTGACATTTGTAAACCACTTAAGCAGTGGTTCTCAATCTGGAATTTTAGTCTTAGAAATGGTCCTCATTTTTTTTAAAAAATGGACAATTTCAGGAGCTCGGAAAGAAAATTTCTGATGCCAATTGTAGGTACATGATGTGGAAGGGAAGTGAAAAAAAATTCAATCCAAACACAAAAAAAGGCACAAGGTGACATGATTCCAGCAGGTTCAAGGCGTGATGAAGTCCTTTCTTTCTCTTTCTTTCTTTCTTTCTTTCTTTCTTTCTTTCTTTCTTTCTTTCTTTCTTTCTTTCTTTCTTTCTT
>JANHFL010001632.1:106269-123577 GCA_032468155.1 Oxyrhabdium leporinum | reverse complement strand
CCTCCTCCTCCTCCTCCTCCTCCTCCTCTGAACTGGGACCCAACAAAGCCACGAGGAGGTTTCCCAGTGTTCAGGAGCCCTATTGAAGACCAACTTGCCTCTTGGAAGACATCTTGGATGAGAGTGCAATTTGTAAAGCCTTTGATCACCAGGGTTGATTCAGCTGATCTGGCTGGCTAGGCAGGAGTCTCCTCCCTCCCCCCTCTCCATTTTCATCCCTCCCAAAACTGAGGAAGAGGATGTCCATCCCAGATAGAAGAAGTATAGCAATTTCTGTCCAGGGTCAAGAGTATACAATAGCTGTGCTCCCTTCATAGAACCTCCAGATCAGGGGTGTCAAAGTTGATTTCATTGAGGGCCACATCAGGGTTGTGTTTGACCTCGGGGGGCCAGGTAGGCATGGCCAGATCGACATCACTCATGTCAGGGGCACTTGTGGTGGCCCGGGTGGGGCTGGGGGGGATCCATTGTCCTAGGCTCTGTTACAGCTGTGATGGCTTCCTCCAGCCCTCTGACAGAAATAACGGAGCCCGGGAGGACTACACGCGCCCATCTTGAACTCCATTTTTACTGGCAGAGGTACTGCGGGCTGGTCTTTCACTGTTTTTAGGGCGGCCCCGCAGGCCAGATCTAAACACCCTGTGGGCTGGATCCGGTCTGTGGGCCTTGAGTTTGACACCCCTGCTCCAGACCAACTTATCTCTTGGAAGGCATCTTCACTCTGATAACTGACAGTAACTGACAGTTTAACTTGCATGGATGAAGTCATAAAGCCATTAGAATTCCAAAGCTGATGAAAGTCCATCTTTCTTCCTCCCCCTCCCCTTACAATTCCTCTCCTTCTCTCTCTTCTTCCCACTCTCCCAGCATACTACCCACTTTGTCTTCCCCCTCTGCCCTTTCCTCTCTTCTGTCCCTTTTATCTCTACCTGCCCTCCCCTCCCTCTAATTGCAGTCCTCTACTTTTGATTCCCTCCTCTACCATATACTCAACCCTCTTCCCATTCCTGCCCTCCCCTTCTCCCTTCCCTCTTCCCTTCCCTCCCCTCCCCTCTTCTCTTCTCTCCTCTTCTCTCCTCCCTCCCTCCCCTCTTCTCTTTTCTTTCCCCAGACCTCTCCTTTCTCAACCTTTCCATTTCCCTGTCCCCCTCCCCTCCTCTCCATGTACCCACAGTCCATTTGCATTACCCTCTCCATCCCATCCTCATCCTCCCCATCCCAACCAATCCTGCTTCCGCTCTCTATCCACCCTCCTTCTATCTCCCTCACTCACTTTCTTCCTCCCTTCCCTAATTCTAACCCTTGGTGTCATCCTAAACTAACCCTCACTCTACAACTAAACTGTTCTCACCCTAAATCTAACTCTAATCCTAACCCTCACCCTCACCCTTGTTTCCTCCTCTTAGTTGGCTACAAAAAGAGAGGTTCCCAGAATTCAAGCGCCCTGTTGAAGACCAGTTGACCTCTTGGAAGGCATCTTCACTCTGATAACTGATAACTGACAGTAACTGACAGTTTAATTTGCATGGATGAAGTCATAAATCCATTAGAATTCCCAAGCTGATGGAAATCCATCTTTCTCCCTGCCCCTCCCATTTCAACTCCTCTCCTTCTCCCTCCCCTTCCCATTCTTCCAGCACACATGCCCACCTTGTCTTCCCCCTCTCTCCTTTCCCCTCCCTTTTACCTTCCCCTCCCCTCAATCACCTTCTAATTGTAGTCCCCTACCCTCAGTTCCCTCCTCCACCATATACTCATCCCTCTACCCATCCCTCCCCCTCTCCTCTCCTCTCCTCTCCTCTCCTCTCCTCTCTTTTCCCT
This sequence comes from Oxyrhabdium leporinum, assembly GCA_032468155.1. Classification (NCBI taxonomy): domain Eukaryota; kingdom Metazoa; phylum Chordata; class Lepidosauria; order Squamata; family Cyclocoridae; genus Oxyrhabdium; species Oxyrhabdium leporinum. The sequence continues at coordinate 121,756 of JANHFL010001632.1, read as the reverse complement.
CCCCAGTCACCTCCTTTCTTAACTTAACTTAGTTGGCTACAAAAACAGAAGTTTCCCAGAATCCAGGAGCCCTACTGAAGACCAACTGACCTCTTGGAAGGCATCATCACTCTGATAACTGACAGTAACTGACTGTTTAGCCTGCAGGGATGAAGTCATAAAGCCATTAGAATTCCCAAGGAGACAACAGGGCTCTCTTGGCAACCTACCAAAGGTCACCTGTTCAACCTTTTCTACACACAATGCCAGGCAAAATATCCCTAGCAAATTACCAAGCCAATCACTAAAGCTGTATATTTCTCATTTTTTTGCACAGAAGGCATAGCTCTTTGAATATAGATTGCCATTTTTATAGAAGTTCCACTAAGCCAGCTCACTGAGAAAAACTCATGGAGGCTGATGTTGCATTTTTAGAAGAAATCCTCCAAGGACATGGAGGATAGAAATGGGAAATATTTCTACAGGGATAAGAGTAAGGAATTAATAATAGTTAAGAAGGGTTTTAAATTGGTGTTTGTGGAAAAAAAGAAAGAGGGATAATCATGCTAATATACTGCATAATGGTGCTTTATTTTCTCTTCTATGAGTGATAGCGGAATTTTATCCAAATACAGTGATTCTGTCCTTTGGGGAGAAATTGTTTTAATACTTATATCCTATCATAAATTTAAGCCATTTCATTTCAATAGCAAACAGCTACTGAGTGTAATAAAAAATAGTTCAGTCAAGATGAAAGAAAATTGTTGAAATATGGTATTAGGAAACTATATTTTCAAGTTTGTTTTTGTTAGAAATATAGAGCAATATTGATTATTATTTTAAATATGTCACATCTCTACTTGCTATCTATAGATTTCTAAACATCAATCAGTTGACAGAATGGAAACTAAGTAAGAGGGAGAATGTCCTATGTTATTTCTCCTCTTGTTCCTGATACATTAATATCTTTTGGGTAAAGCCTTTACAAATAATCCTTTCCCATGCCACAAATAGGCAGTTCACATGATGGAGTTAGCCAACAAACTTAGACTTAATAGTGATACATTATTAATTTGATTTGATTAATTAGATGAGGTAAAGGCTACTATTAAGAAATATCTAGAGGAGATTCATTTAGTGACCGTTCAAGGTTACAACGCCAGAATATGGTCATTCAATCTTGTAAATCTTCTGTGTCGAGCAGACAACAAGCACTTCATAAACTTTTATGATATTATGCTTTATAAAATGTCATTCCTTTTCATTTGTGTGCTGTCAATAACACCAAAGGACAAAGGCAAGATATTCAGTTTATTTCTCTCTCTATTGCATATAATTCACTAGCTCATTTATTTATAATCATATTTTTGTTTGTTTGTTCAACCTATAAGATGGACCTGCATTCCTGCCAAACATGGGGGGTGGGGGTGGGAAACATTATTGTAGCTGCCCCATAGGTGCTTTTCAAAGGGCAACTGAACTTTCTTGGTTTCTTTTTCCCCTTGAAAACGTTTCACTTCTCATCCAAGAAGCTTCTTCAGTTCAGAAGTTTCTTGGATGAGAAGCGAAATGTTTTCAAAGAAAAAAATAAAGTCCAGTTACCTTCTGAAAACCACCTTTGGGACAACCATGACCTGGATGATTAAGAATCCTCATAGATATTGTAGCTATAGTATTGATAGCAGTGGTAATCACCAAAACATAGGTTAATGTAGGTAGGATGTTACAACAGATGGTAGCACTAGACATATGGAGAAACCTTAACTCTGCCCAACCAACATTTGCGCATAGTTTTGAAGATCAGCCTAATAACCTATGACTTTCTAGAAGGAATCTAGGAGTTTGTAATGTGTTCAGGTTTAGCTGGATTGGCCTTCATCTATCAAGATTGTAAAATGTATGGCTTCAATGAAAAATAGTACATTATGTTCCATGTTCTCCTTCCCCCCAGCGGTATAAACAGTCTTGACCTTCCTATTCTTTAAATAAGACTTGAAACTGTCCCAGGTCAGATCAGGATGTGTACCCACTTGGAATAAATTACCCTATGTCTGGTACGCTATTGCATAGTTGTTTCTCTTACTCTGGGCATCTTTAGTTTGTTTGTGTTTTGTTTTTATTTGGTGGGGTGTTCAGAGTTGTTATGATTTGGTGATCATACATATCTACGTTATGCATGAAGGATAAATAAATAGGTAAGTGGCCACATTTGGATGTGGCACAGGAAGAAATAAAAGGTAAGGATCCTGCTTCAGGCTTAACTGTGAACGAGGAAAAAAGGGCAATCAAACCATACGCTTGCATGTTTTTTTCCCCCAGGGGAAAGGAATGTAAAATGAATCGGAAACCCAGGGTAATTCATGAGGGTCATCAGAATATGGCTACATGTTTTATCTTAACAAGATGGATACTGTGAAGAAAAGACAGTAAGTTTATGGCTAATTATTATGAAAACAAACCAAATGTTAAATCAGCTTTACTAGTTTCCATTACAATGTATGATTATAATTGTTATTATTATTTATACCACTCTGGAGGTTGTGTTTATATGTTATTACAGTTATAAGCTATTGCTAAGCATTTGCTCTATGCAAATATGGAAATAATGTGAAAACTATATGATACATAAAGCACATTATGTGTAGTTTCCCTATGGTTTTTTTTTTAAATATTCTATCATGGTCTAATCTGGATCAAGACTGGTATGTATGGAACTGGCAAGCTTAGTTCTTTTCTAGAGTCTTGTTTTTGTATTTTAATTCCATTTAAATTAGGCTTTTAAAAAAAAAATATTTACCAGACCTTTTTCAAGGATAGCTCCATGTAAAACGTTGAAATAACATCCCAGGAGAAACAATGGTGCAAAAATGTCTGTGTTGTAATCAGGATACCATTGGTCTATAGAATCAGTAGAAGTAGAGCTTGCTTGGAAGAAGACTTTATTTTACTCTTGATCCACACATTCTAAAATCATTTTGGTCTGGTGGCAAGAAATATTGTTTATGGAAAAGTTACGCTGTCTTATATTTGCAACAGAACAATGCAAAAATCTTCTCAAGGAACACCGGTCTTGACCACAATAGATACAACGAAAGGTCTATGAAAATGATGGTAACAGCTGAAGCTTTGAAAGTGAATTATTAATGTACAGTAGGAAATAGGAACCAGCAAAAATGGATTAACACTGGCAAAATAAATTTGAAGTATTGAGTGGTGGCGCAGTGGTTAGAGTGCAGTACTGCAGACTACTTCTGCTGACTGCCAGCTGCCAGCAGTTCCACAGTTCGATTCTCACCAGGCTCAGGGTTGACTCAGCCTTCCCTCCTTCCGAGGTGGGTAAAATGAGGACCCAGATTGTTGGGGGCGATATGCTGACTCTAGAAACCACCTAGAGAGGGCTATAAAGCACTAGGAAACAGTATATAAGTCCAAGTGCTATTGGCTCTGACTTAATGGTTTCATAGTACTAACGGTAGTTTCCTTGAACAATATAGCCTTTCTCAAACTTTTTACCCTGGAGGAATCCAGGTATCAGGAAAGTCCTGCATAAATATTATTATATCTACAACTAGCGTTACACAGCACACAAAACTTTTTTCTTTAATAATCTCTTGTGGAATCCCTAGCAAAGTGGCATATGAGTTGCAGCATGTAAAAATTCTAACGTTGTGAGTGCTTAGTGCATTATTCAGTTCAAAGAATAACCTTTTTCACATAACCCCTCTTGGAGCCCCTCGTGACCTCTCGTGGAACCCCGTTTGACAAAGACACCTTTACAGAATATCTTCAAAGGCAGTTCAACTTCCCATAGAACAGATCATCTTATAAATCACCTGAGCAAAATACAATGCTATCTGTCTAAAAGTGGATTACAAAGAAAAAACCAATATCCCAAAGGGAACCAAGGAATATACTTGCTACAAGACAGCATATTTTTAAAAACAGTGTTCCAACAGAAAAAAATTCACGAACAAAATCTGTTTGATTTCTAAGAGTTGACAATGACTTGATGGTAATCAAAGCTTAGGGATGAACTTTTTAGTATTATAATACCATTACAACATTTTTGTCAGGTTCTTGCTGTTCTGGGAGCTTGGTTGTTTCATTACCAGGCTACGTAATATCATCAGTGGAAAGAAGAGGGGGATAAAGGTACCACATAGAAGCTATCAAGAAGGAAGTCATTGCCCCATTAAGGCTAGTAGGGCAAGCTCTTACGTATAGAAAGCCCAAAACTCCACTCTCCTTCACACTGGTGATGTCACCTAGCATGGTAACAAAACGTTCGTAAGGAAACATCCAAATTCAGAGAGCCCCAAGAATCTAAACAAATATTTTGCTTGTTTATAATGATAATATTCAAGTAGTTCAGTGTATGAGAAATTTTAATTACGTAATAAAATTAGTACTTTAAGCTCACTTAACACCTTCTCCCTTCAGCTAATATCTGAATGATTTTCAAAGAAGCATTCATTCACACTGAAAAATGAGAGAGGTGGGAGGGATCTAAAACAGGGAAAGAACAGAGCTAGTAATGTTAGTAATTTACAATTCCTTCCTTTTCCCACTGTCTGTTTCTTTGTGAAGTCAAAATCAGCACTAAGGACTTTAAAGTAAACGGAAATCATTTTATTACACTGAGATGAACCTTTAGTCTCTCTTGCTTCCTCTCTAATATTTGTGTGTGTGCGTGTATGTGCGTGTATACAACAATGGATACAAATATATTTTTAAAATCTATTTTAGTAGCTTCATCTTTAAGTTAATGGGAATTTTAGTCGCTGTAAGCCAACTTAAAAAAAGATTGGCTTACAGCTTAACTGCGCAAAGGCAAGGACTGAAATGCACAAAGAGTGAAGGATGGTAGACCTTTGCCCACTGTATCAAGAAAATGAAGAAAAGATAGGGGAGAGATTTCTGGGTTACCACAATGTCCTTCTCCAAAACGATGGGTAACCAGCCTATTAGTGTTGGTGGGGAGAAGATAGCTTTTGTGATATCTTACCAAACATACATTCAGTGGTCTGCTAAAAGATCAATCCTGTTACCTAAGACATCAAAATTAATTACAAACACACTAAAAAGTACAGTCTGGCCTCTAACCTTCACTTCTCAAAAGGATAAAGGGGGTATTTTACACCATGTGTGTCACTTAATCAAAACTGATATTCTTTAACAGACCCTTAACCTCCGGCATGCCGGAGCCACCAGAGGCTAAGGGACATGTCACAGATCCAACTTGGGGTGCCACATCCTTTGATTAAGAGGATAAAGATCCCTTTTCCTCAATCAGAGCCACAAATTGCGGAGATGCTCCTTTTTTATTTGTCAGCATAAATCCCATCAAGAGATTCAAGCCAAAGAGAGGCTGGGAACCAGCCTTTGGGAGCTAATTTCTGAGTACCCCTTGACTTTAATGACCCAGTCGCCTTCTGATAGCCCACAGGCAAGTTTTCCTAGACAATCTGGATATAAACTGGAGCAAGCCTTGTTGGATGTCGGTTGTTTCTTAAAAGGGGAGGGAGGAGTGTCTAAATGCACTTATTCTACAAATCCCAGATCAGACCTCCCCACCCTTTTTTTTCCTCTTTGGGCTTTATTATTATTATTTTTTCAAAGAAGACACTGCTTCAAGTGAGTGCCTTCTTCCTCTCATGGATTTCTGGTTCAAGAGGTTTTACTGATTTTGCTTTCATGCTACTTTAGACAGCAATTTGAGAAGGTTCTGTCTGCTCTCTATAATAAAAATGCTACACGTGGTCATTAGATTTTTCTTTAAAAAATGTTGCAGTGTAGTTTCACAATGTTGTCCGGGGCATGTGCCAGCCAGCCAGACTTTTGACTATGCTATTTTATTCCCCTCCTCCTTAGTTTCCCATTCCTTCCCAATGGATAATCAGTATTTCTACGGAAAGCAAATATGCCCTGGCAAAATCCTTTGTCTGCTATCTCCCAGCAACCTTGCCTTCAACTCATTCCCCAGTCCATGAGACTAGCTGAATTATAAAAATGCTGGCCTTAAGGAATGTTTTCTCCTGCATTCTAAACCTGTCAAAGGCCAGCTTCCCAGTATGAAGAATCTTTTGCCACCTCGTGGCAGTGATAACTAGCTGGGATAACGGCAAAGTGACAATGGTGTAATGATGTCCTAACAAGAGATATCAAACCAAATAAAAAATATGTATTACTGTCTTTGACCATCCTTTACAGTAGGAAAAAAAATAATATTTTAATACAACAATTTGTTATCATGGAACCAAAAAAAAAGAAATCGACAAGGCAATGAAAGGACGTATCTAATTAAATGGTCTGCCAATTGTATGACTTGGGCACCTGGCATGTGAGTGTACCATTAGCATCCCTTAAAAAGTAATAATCATGAAATTCATCAATATGAGCCTCCAATTTAGAGATGATTGGGACGATCAGAGCAAGTCTTGGGCCATTATAAAAACAACACCAAATGAGGACATGAGCAAGGGTTTCTACCTTCCTGGATCCACAAGGGCAATGTCTCTGTAAATAAAAAGTCCCATGAAATCTTTCCACCAGGGGTGCCGAATGGAGAACATCAATGCAATAGCAATAGCCTTTAGGCTTATTTACCACCCCATAGTGCCTAGAGCACTCTCTGTGAAGTTTACAATGTAGAAGTATTTTTTGCACATTTCCTCCAACAATCTGGATCCTCATTTTGCCAACCCCAGAAAGATAGAAGGCTGAGTCAACCTTGAGCCCATCAGGACGGAACTCCAGGCTGTGAGAGTTTGCAATACAATTGCACCGCCAGGACTCCCAAATCAGGCTCTGAAAAAGGTCTATATTTGCTCAAGGTTAGATTGCTTCTACCCCACAGTAGAAGGCTTGAAGCTATCTAACATTTGGTAATAGAATTCATGAGCGCTGGTGACACCGTATCATTTTGACATCAAAGTTTCTTTTTATTTAATTTAATTAATCAAATTTATATGGACACCAATCTCATAAGAAGTGACTCTGGGTGATGTACAATAATAAATTTAAACACACACACACACACACACACACACACGGACATGTATTTAAAATATATAAATCAACATTAAAAATAAAAATTAATTAAAATAAAAAGATATACAGAACCCAATGACAGAATGAGTCCATCAATCTCAATAGTGGAGCCATCTAAATAATAGCACTTAGCAATAGCACTTAGAGTTATAGTCTGCTTTACAGCCCTCTCTCAGCAGTTCACAGTGTCAGGTTCCCTGGGATCTCTGATGGCACGTTCACGTCTTGAGGGACTTCTAGAACATCAAAAGGGATGCAATGCCCAGTAGGGGAGAATGCTTCATAAGGTGGATTCCCTTGCAGAGAAGGCCCACTGTCTCACACCTGCCAAATGTAGGTCCCAGGCAGATGTATCTGCAGCAAGCCCTCCCTTCCAGATCTAATGGACTAGGCTAATATAATAAAGGAGAAGTGGGGCTACAGGTAACCCAGTCCCATGCCATAAAGGGCTTTAAAGGTTAAGATCAGCTCCAGGAATTGGATCTGAAAGCAAACTGGCAACCTATGCAATTCGCAGAACAGAGGTACAATAAGTGTTATTCCAGGAGCACATATAATTGCCTACACTGCTGCATTCTGTATCACCTGAAGCTTCCAGATACTCTTTAAGGGCAACTGCATTTACATAGAGCTTATTACAATAGCAATAGCAGTTAGACTTATATATTGCTTCACGGTGCTTTACAGCCCTCTCTAAGCGGTTTACAGAGTCAGCATGTTGCCCCCAACAATCTAGGTCCTCATTTTACTGACCTCGGAAAGATGGAAGGCTGAGTCAACCTTGAGCCTGGTAAGATGCAAACTGCCAAATTGCAGGCAGCCAGTAGTCAGCAGAAGTAGCCTGCAGTACTACATTCTAACCACTTTGGCTCTTATAGTCCAGTAGTCCAATCCAGGGGTTTGTTAGGGCATGAGCAGCTGCGAGCAGAACCTCCTGATTCAGGAACAGGTGTAAATGGTGCACATTGGATCCAGCCTATCTTTTCAAAATCCTTTCTTCTGAAATCTGGCATGCAGGTCTAACTCTTCTCAATTGTTCCTTCTCTGGATATGCAAATTCAAGGGTAATATGACAATAACTTTCTCCCAAAATCCCGGTCATCTTCACGTCAACAATTTCCCCCATTGATGAGGATAATGTTCAGGATAATATAATATAATGGTATGTGGGAATGACCTTGGGAGTTCTGGACAAAAAATGCTGCCTAGGGGATGGTCAAATAAGAGGGAGCATAGTCCACAGCTGCATAGTGGGCAGAACAAGAGGCTCGGAAGGGACTCTCCCTTAATGACAGATAGTCCTTGACTTACAACAGCAACCCAGGGTCATGTGATCCCCTTTTGCGACCTTCTGGCAAGCAAAGTCAATGGGGGAGCCAGATTCCCTTAGCAACCGTGTTGCTAACTTTAACAACTGCAATGATTCACGCAACAACTGTGGTAAGAAAGAATGGCAGATGGGGCAAAACTCACTGAACAAAGGTTCTCACTTAGCAACAGAACGTTTGGGCTCAGTTATGATCGTTAGTCGAGGACTAGCTGTATTCAGCTGTAACAGTGATGGAGGGAAACCGCACGTTCAGACTTGCAAGATTCTGTTAGCGTAGCTTTTCAATAAAGTACAATTAGCTTGCCTTTCCATATTTCCCATCTGGTCTACATGATAAGGTTGACACCAATCTTGTAAGACTGAAAGGTATGGGCATAGGATGAGGGGGGGAAAGCAACCACCACGGTGCTGCCAAAATGGTCACCCCACCTCCAGATGAGAAGGCTGGTTTGTTTGGACCCAAACAGACTGCAGTTCTGTCAACATGCCTCAGAGAGCAACGGTAGGTCGGCTGCCGTTCGTTCCAATCCACCTAGTCTATTACAACAACCTTTATTGAACTTTAGATTTATTATAAAATAAAATTGCTGGAAAAAGCTGCTTTCATATTTGAATATGGAACAGCTGTAGGACAAGGTAATTGGTGCGAGGGTCCACTTGCTTGACAGTAATTCTTGACATGAAACTAGAGTCAACAGACTTTCCGCTCCATTGAAGGCCATTTAAGAGAAACCATTTTTAACTTACAAAGATGCACACAGTCTCAAATAAGAGGCCCGCTAACGGCAACTAAAAGAGAGGCTGTCAAGAGGCAAAACCAAGGAAGGGAAGGGGAAAAAACACACTATTAGATGGCAGGGAATTTTAAAGTAAGCCTGTCATCTGTCTACTATGCATTCCAGCAGAATATAGACAAAAGGCATCCATTAAGTTGTATGACGTTACTGCTCAGTGTTGACATTTCATATGTCTGAAATGTCGACAAATGTTAATAGCAAAAACTCAATTAAATATTAGCTTAGAAAGCAAACTCGGTTTTGTAATAGCTTGATGCTTCAGGAAGAGGGAGGGGGAGACTTTTTGAAGGACTAGGATGATGAGTCTGTTTAGAAAAGCAGAAGAATTCTTGTTTTCCCAAGAAATGACTATTTCTACTACAGCTGCAATTGAGGCAAGAGGCATTATTTTCCAAATAACCAGCATGTTCTAGACCATAAATTAAAATTAACAGAAGGGAAATGGTCAAAGGACAACCTCTTACCAAGGTCTGATTCGACCTGTTAAAATGACATTGTAAATAATGTGACATTCTTTGTATTGAGCTACTGGAACTTTTTAGAATTCTTCACAAATGAAGTTATAAAACTAAGAAAGGATGGTTTTTCTATGACGGTTAGGTAAGATAATGGCTGCTTTTGTTGAAAGTCAGAGTGGGAATGTATATCTTGAACTGAACTGAATTTAAAAGATTTAAAGGCTTCAATAGAAATTTCCCAATCTGACTGTCAAATTAAATTCCATTAACAAATAGGTTTTAACTAGGCAGATATGCCAAAGTGTCCTAAAACTGAGCTGATCTTTCTGAAATCAGTTGAAAAAAAAAGAGGGATGTTTCTTTTTTAAAAAAGAGAAAATGCTAAGATTGTATTGCCACTTCTTTTTTTCAGTTCCTCTCTCTGCCTTCTCCAAAAACTTTTTTCCCATGAAATTTCTGGCACAGTCCCAATTCATAGCTTCTGCTGAATCATAAGCCTGTGATATAGTATTAGCAGTATATAAGAGGTTGCCACAAGGAAGAGGGAGTCAAGCTATTCTCCAAAGCACCTGAAGGCAGGACAAGATGCAATGGATGGAAACTGATCAAGGAGAGAAGCAACCTAGAACTAAGGAGAAATTTCCTGACAGTGAGAACAACTAATCAGCGGAATGACTTACCTCCAGAAGTTGTGGGTTCTCCAACCCTGGAGGTTTTTAAAAAGAGTTTGGACAACCATTTTTCTGAAATGGTATAGGGTTTCCTGCTTGTACAGGGGGTTGGACTGGAAGACATCAAAGTTCCTTTCAAACCTGTTATTCTGCTGTGTTCTGTTCTAATGATAAATTCATATTCCTTGTTTATCTCCTTCTTTTTTTTTATTATGCCTCCCTTTCCTTTCCTATGTTGTCTTGAATGTAGACTTTAACTTTTAAGTTAAACTCTTAGGAGCAGAAAATCTCAGGTCTTTTTGTTTTCATTCCACCAAGGATCAGGCATCTTGATGCTGTAATCCTGATATTTGCCTACTTTGTCTCAACTTGCTTGCATTCTTCTTCCTTTCCCATCTCCTTTTTCTTTTAGACAATTTCTCTATATTGCAACTCTGGGAGTTGAACCTTTAACCCATCTACAAAGGTTGCCATAAATAAACCTCCCCCCAAATTCTGCTGTTTCATTACATTTGAATATTAGACTAAAGTTTTGCTGCATTTTAACTTCCAAATGTATCTTCAAGGCCAGATAATTATTTGAAAGTCTTCTCTATATTTAATGGGACTCCTTACTCCCATGAAATTGTGTGTATAGCTGCAGCTTTTAAAACTTCCAAATTCTTCAAGAGCTTTTTGGTTTTTCTAATACAATTAATGCTCCAATTATGATAGATTATAGCCGAGATCATATGTTTAAACACTGAGGGAACTGTCATTCCAGAATTTGTATTATCCGTATTTACTGATGTTTTTCTGCTCAATGGCTTCCTTCCACATCTTTGATCAAAGAATTTGTTGATGTAGGAGAGGATTATTATCAAATTAATTGGGAAGTTGTTTTACAACTGTTTTTCTAGATGCCAGTCCTGGTTTGCTCCAGCTGCCACTGCTGCCCATTTGAGTATTCTCTACATCATTCACAGGACATACAGTAGCCATTAACATTGCAATATTGATTTCTTTCACTCTCATGTTGACATTGCCTAGGACATATAGAGAGCTTCCTTTGTAATTTTTAAAAATCAGTTTAGGATTTCCATACTCACTTTGCCTAACTGCCTTCTTTGAAAAAACCACAGGGTTCCTGAGTTAATTTGTGCCAGGCTGCCATCGCTGGCCTACACCGGTGGTCATATTATTGGGTTTATATGAACTTGAGAAAAGATCTTTGCAGTGACTAATTTGTGCTGGGGACAAACAGGAGTCAATTCTAAATACATATTTAGGGGCAAGGTATTTAGTCACTCTGGTTTATAAAATGGTCCAATCATAGAGACTTTGATTGACATACAACAAACCAATTGAGACTAGAATGAAAAATTAAGAATAAAAAAACCCAGCTAAAACAACTAGAAACAAATACACAGCATCTGATGATATCCCTCTCAATACACCTACATTTTGGAGTAGTAATGTACACCTACATCACTTATCCCCAAATATTCTCCCAAAGAGCCACATGTTCATGGCTCTCTGAAAGCTTAATATATGAGCCACATTTTATTATCTGTGGTCTCTGCCCCACTATTCCTGAGTGCTCCCATCATCCAACAAGTCAGTAATGCAGCTTGATTCAATGTTTCAGCATTATCCAATCCAGAATAAAAAAAAATTACAGGTAGTCCTTGACTTATGACCACAGTTGAGCCCTAAATTTATGTTGTTAAGTGAGACATTTGTTAAGTGAATTTTGCCCCATTTTATGGCCTCTCTTGCCAGGGTTGTTAAGTGAATCACTGCAGGGGATAAGTTAAGTAACCCGGGTGTTGCTCATCAGAAGGTCGCAAAAGGGGATCGCATGACCTTGGGACACAGCAACTGTCATAAGTATGAACCAGTTGTCAAGCATCTGAATTTTGATCACGTGATCATGGGGATGCTCTAAAGATCATAACTGTGAAAAATGGTCTCAAGTCACTTTTTTTCAGTGCCGTTGTAACATTGAACGGTTGCTAAATGACCTGTGGAAGGTTGAGGACTACCTGTATTGGCAGGAAGAGATGAAGCTGCCTCACATATAAACCAGCTGCATCATTAACTTGTCCTGTCGGAAGTGACAAAGGTACGACAGATATCAAGTCAGGATGGAGAAGATGGGAAAAAACCTTGGCAGGATTAACCTTGGAATTCCTGGTTAGCTTTTCCCAAATGTAATTACAGTCCAGGAGGGAATCAGGCAGGGTATTCATGTGTACCTAAAATAATAAGGCACAATGCTGGAAGTGTTGCAGAAAAGGTCACCTGCATTTGACCACTTACAAGTGCTGCAATCATAAGCTTCAATTGCTAGCTTTGCAGAATGCTTTCTATTTCCCCCACCCAATCCTTTCTATTGGGGAAAAAAAAGTATATGACGATATCAAAAGGAATTGCGTGGTTTGTTCATAGCTTCGGAAGTGCATAGTGAATGTAAGTGGAGGGCTGCTCTATCTAGGTTTGTGGTTATTTTTTAAGCTGGCTTCTTTATATCTGCTTTTCTGCGTTATTTTTGAATTGTGCTGTTTTTATAGGATCTATCAATTGAAGAACTGTACAGGTTGTCCTTGACTTACGATCACAATTGAGCCCAAACTTTCGGTTGTTAAGTGAGACGTTTGTTAAGTGAGTTTTGCCCCCTTTCAGGACCTTTGTCACAAGGTCTGATGCAAGAACATTGCTGCATTTGAGTAATGACATCATGGCCCTCGCCCATGGAAACTTCATAATCTATATCCGTGGGAGCTATTGGATAAATCAGAATAGCAATAGCACTTATGTACCGTTCTGTAGTGCTTTATGATCTGAACGGTTTACGGAGTCAGCATATTCCCCCCCCCCCCCAACAATCTAGGTCCTAATTTTACCAACCTCAGAAGGATGGAAGGCTGAGTCAACCCTGAGCCCCGTGGGCTGTGGGCAGAGTTTGCCTGCAATACTGCATTCTAACCAGGGCCACCAGGGCTCTTGGAAGGAGGTTGATGTTTTGGGTATTATATTGTTACATGTAAGGTGGGCTATTTGTCCTGGATCTTGCATTCTCTAACATGACAGGCAAATGTAATCCTTAGCTTAGAACTGTAATGGAAGCTGCACATTAAAGGTCATAAGTAGTGACAATAGTAAATCAGGTCTGGGACTGACCTGATTTCCCAACCTTTTTTTTGTGTGATGGTTGTTAAGTGAATGCTGTGGTTGTTAAGCAAACTCCTGATTCATTACGCTGGTTTTGCCAAAAACTGGAAATAAATGCTCATTTTCCAGCAAAAGTATTGTAAAACACTGTAAATGCAACCTAGTTCCTGAGTTCCTGAAGTGCTGTCACATTATGTGAAGGGGGGGAATGGTCAGAAATTTGAATGTGGATCTCTAAGAGACTGGTCTTAAGTGGGAGACCTACCTGTATTAAGCATTTTAAAACCATAGCTCCCAAAGCAGTTACTGTATTAAATAATTCATCATAACTGAGCAATATGCCAAATTTTCAGTTAACATCCTAAACACATCTAAAGACATGAAAATTCTATGTAGAATATAGGAAAGGGCTGGCATATCGTGTATCTTTATTCTCCATTTAATAACAGTCTAATCAACAATTGCCTTACTGCCATCAGAATTGAAAAGGCTTAATTTTTAAGGACATGATTTCCCAGACATTGATTTCTGTTGTTTTTCATTTGAGCATGGATCCTTTAAAGAATGATTGAATGCTTCAGAATCTAATGATCAAACTCAATTTAAACCCCCGTATGTCCCAATGAATCGGGCCACAATAACCTTGATTCCTGTGATGGCTCTCTTACAAAAACAGCAGCATCTGTTCAGTATTTCAGTGCTTACTAGACAATCACACTGCTGAAACATTTTTGGGTTCTGTAATTTAACACCTCTTATGATGATAGCCAGTTCCTGCAATGCCCCAGGTAATCCTACATGGTCTTATAAGTACTTTGCAGATTGCTATATGCTGCAGGTGCTTGGTTCTAGGTGATATTGGTCATTGTCACAGCAAGAGTTACTCATGCTACTCTCATCTCTTGTCAGAGGGATTGATACTCAGCCGGCTCCCACCGTTAGTTCTTCCAAAAGAATGGATTCTTGCAACTTCTATAAGCACCATCTGGGAGAGTCTTTTTCCGCGTAGCAATTACTTGCACAGTTGAGGTGATCCGCCTAATGCACTGAGTGAAACAATGTTGACTTCCTTTTTTACAAAAGAAAGAAAGAAGAACTTGGCTTTGATTCTCCTGATACTCTGTACTGTTTAAAGGGAGACATCTTCATGAGGGTTTTCTGCATAGGATTTTATCTCATTGTCACCCTTTAAGACTGCAGTTCCGAGTACACAGATCTGAAGATAAGCCTTCCTGAACTAAGAGGGATCTATTCTGAATAAACTCTTTTTTTTACAATGCTGTAGTCCCTGTTCGGGTTAGAGTCAGGGAGAATGGATGGAGCTGAGCATTTACTGGCTGGATGCTCTTCCTGACACCTACACAGAGTTCACAGCAGATATTTTTTTCTTTGTACCCAGGAGAGAAACATCTGCTGCTACTTAGGATTGAACTCTCAATGTTCAAAGTGAGAGGTGAGTGTTTTCCTCACTAGGATAAACCTGCAACATATTTTTTTATTATCGGCATCATCATGTGATGTGTCCATCAAAACCAATAAACTAGGGACAGCTTTTAATCATGACATTCTTGGGAAATCAGCATTCAATCAAGAGATATACAGTACATTTTTCATTGATCATTTTTTGAAAATAGGAGTTAACACTAACTTTTCCCTTGGATGTTACCAGGGTGTGATCTGGACATGGAAAAAACTTTCTTTGGCCTGGTTCCCTCTGCACCTCTGAAGGGGAAGGCGAAGGCGAATGCAAGGGCAAAGAAAAAGGGGAAGAGAGGGCAGGAGAGGAGAGGAGAGGAGAGGAGAGGAGAGGAGAGGAGAGGAGAAGAGAACTCAATGCGTATGAAAGCCAACATCAGCTAAGGAACTGGCAACTGTAATTTCACCTTGTGCATACAATAATAACCCATACAGGCCTTGTGAGAAAAAGAATATTCTCTTTGGTTTGGTGCACAAACTTTACACCAAGTTTTGGAATCATGGAACAAGAGAGCCTTTTTTCCTCTCCTCTCCTCACCTCTCCTCTCCTCCCCTCCCCTTCCCTCTCCTCCC